>VOQJ01045423.1:0-21593 GCA_015052665.1 Apistogramma diplotaenia | reverse complement strand
GTGTGTGTGTGTGTGTGTGTGTGTGTGTGTGTGTGTGTGTGTGTGTGTGTGTACAGAGTAACGACTGAGACTGCTCCTGCTTCGGTCTCCCGGATAATTCCTGACCTCGATCCAGTCTTTGGTCACCTGCTTTCACTCCACTGCATCATATTACCCTGCTGCGTACTTGCATTACGTGCTGTTCTACCCCTGTCTGATTTTCAGATTGGACTTTCTAATTATAGCTGTGTGTGTGTAATTGTCTCAGGGCACCCTGTCCTGGTAGGAGATCAAAATGAGGTGCAGTAAAGGGCAGTAAACTGAGTTCAATTCATAAGGTGCTGAAGGCTAATTACAAAGGTGGTAGGGGGGTTCAGAGCCTGACTCAAAAGCACACGTGCATGTCCAGCTTCTGTTACAAGGACAACAGAAAGCCATCAGGATATCACTCGGTTTGATTGTTTTCTTAATGAAAATGCAGCTGATTTTGCATACAAAAGGCAGTTAACTAGTTAAATAAAGTATTAATGACAGGGGTGTTGCTAACCAGACTGCATTTTGTTGAATCTTGTGCTTCAGTTCGGCTGCTATGTTCTTCTGGGGCAGCTGCACCTCTGAATGCATGGTTACGGTGCAGAAGCACTGGGTTTTCTCTGGTTTCTGGTGTACCTGATTACTGAGAATGTGAAAACTGGGAAGAGTGATCATACGGGGGCAACGTGAGCCCCTGGAGGATTAAAAATCGTCTTATCTTGCACATTCTTCTGGCCCAGTTCAAATCCAAATATTTTCAGTTTCAGTGAGACTGTGAACAAATAAATCAATTCTTCTAATGATTAACTGCGTCACCGATGAGCGTTTCGGGAACATCAGCTTGTTAAACTGAGCTTCTAACCTCTTTACGTGTTCGCTGCAGGTGAAAACTGACATCAACAGACCAGCTTATCACCGGGACAATAGCAGCTTTCCCAAAGCCACAGGGGCACTGATATGCGAGCAACTTTAAAAGCACTGCACCAACATTTTAGCAAGCACACTGAGCAGATGGAGACAGAGGAGTTTGAAATGGTGTGTGAGCGCTAAAAACACAGCGTCAAATGTTCACATGATACAGTAGTGCTTTTAGATCAGTGGGGTCTATTCTCGGCGCTTTCATGTAATCTCCCGCTGCGAAGAGTGTGCAATTTTGAGAGGAGGGATGTATATTCTCACACGGCCACCTGCTGTGGTGCCTCAACTCAAACTGTGCCCGAGTCTCAACCTCTGCGCCTCAGCAACCCCGAGTCCAAACTGAGTCATCTTTCAACTTCCTCTGCAGCTATCACAACAAGGATGCGGGATTATAGGCAGAGAGAAACGCTCCAAGCTTTTCTCCAAGAATCTCTAAAGCGGCAGCATACACGTGGTTATTCTCTCACACATCACAGATCAAGTACAGCTCTCTGTCCTCAGACCCACGCCATCTGGCGCAATATCAGTACTATGCGCACCATTTGACCTTGGCACCGGTTCTGCTGGAGCTTCAGCAGCTCTTCGCACTACTAATGCGCAAAACTAAATAAATGCACTGAATTGCATAAACGGGAATAATAACGTGGCTCTGTGCGCATCCCACGCACCCCTCTAAAATACGTCGGGCTGTGTCAGCAGTCTGCGTGGCCGACGTTCTGAGCAGCATAGACTTACCCTCGTGCAACCAGCTTGCGACGCCCTTATATGTGAGCATCACGGAGCTTTGTGGGCAACAGCGCTGATGCATCCATTCGTCTGTTTTTCTCTCGTGTCATTCAGCCGCGCAGCTCAGCGCTCCGTGTTGGTGCAGCTGGCACAGAAAGACGGGCTACAGACTGCGGGGGGAGGCAGAGAGAGGGGCCTCTGACTGGTCCAGATTTCGACAAATAGCGGCCCAGCTGCTTACTTTTATTTTTTAAAAATAAGCCACCAGATTATAATCTTGTTAAAACATGCGTCATGATCCAGCGCTAGATGCCGGGTCAGAGAGACACAGTTACCTATTTGCAAAACCTCTGTTAATGCAACAAAACTCGATTTTTAATGAAGTCATTGGAAAGTTTCATGGTGGATGGAAGATCAGCATTTAAATGGCTCTATAAACTTTAATAAATTGTCTTATCTGTGCCACATAGTGCAGATATCTGTGCTTAAGCATAAAAAGGGGCTTAAATTGTTGTAAAGGCTTAAGAAACAAATTAAATTTGTTATCAGTGAATGTTTTGCAGACGTGTTCTGGATAAACATTTCGTGACTTGGTGGATATGTTAAGAATGTTTCCTCAGGCTGTGCTGATAAGAAATTGCAATCCATAGGGTATTATTTTCATTTAAAACATATGCAGAGCTATTTGTTGTTACAGGGAAGATTTATTGTGAACCTGTAAGGACTGAGAAAGGTTTTGGGAGTTTAATCCTAAAATCTTCACAGAATTCCACCTGATTAGGAGCTTAATCTTGATGTTTATGACTGAGGTTTGGTGGGGAGATTGGATCTCCTTCATGGATTAACCTCATGATCACCAAAGGAAGATGTAAGTTGCGAAATGTTTGCTTGAATAAGTGATGGTATGTCCTGAAACTCGACAATAAATTAAAAGGAGTTCTTATTTATAGTTTTTTTCTTGATATTGGGTAAGAAATGTGGCCTCCTTCTGTGGATGCTCTACAGCACAGATGGTTTATTTCGTAATCTCGAATCCCATTTTTTTATTCATCTCGCTGGTTTGTTATAAATAAGGTAACAGATGACAAGCGAGACTTGATCCAGCTCTGTGCACAGCGAGAGATCAGGGGTATGTGAGGAAACAGACTCTTCCCACAGCAACAACTGCTGCTGCTGCACTTATTCTCTCTGCTTTTGAGCACTTTGCAGCTGAAAGGGTCCAGGATTCGATTTGTATGTTGTAGAATTAGCAATAGAAGGTTTAAAAATGGGGAAATGAATAATTTGGTCTGCTTTGAGGTTTTCCACAAGCTGTTTTTGAGTTTATGCCATTAATCGGAAACATCTGCAGCAGGAATGAGATGAAAGAAACTGCAAAACAAAAACAGAAATGTTCATCATTATTCAAATATTTATCCAGTAAAAACAGTCTCCACTTTCCATGGTCCTACTGCACACTCCTCCCATTCACTCCTGCATCTTCACAAACACATGAAAATCAAACTACATATTTCTATTTCCCCAACTCCCTGCTTGTTAGTGTGTTTGTGTGTGCATGTTTAATTTCACCAAATGTCGGCTGTCCTCCTCCACATCAACCCCACCCCAACGGGAATGACTCATGCACGAGAGAGACCACAACTCTCCTCATCCACACCTGGACTCCACTCAGATTTTCTGGCCTTGCTTCTTCCTGTGCGGTTCCTTCACTGGCTGGGATGGCGAGTAGCTCACTGACCCGCTTATGCAACCCAGGGTCTGTGGAATTCCTGATTCCATTCAAACTCTTATTACTGTAGTGTGTGCACAACAACACTTCTCACACTCCCTGCACACACCCTGCACGCACGCACACACACACACACACTGAAAAGGTGTCAGGATAACCCCTCCTTTCATGAGCTGAACTGTAAGACACGTCTTGACCCACATAAGGAAAATTCCTACATTTCTCTTGTGTAAGTTTCACATAATTTAAAATGAGATTAACCACTTGACCTATTTTTTTTTTCTCAACAAGGTATGGGAAAATTATATCAAACAACCCCAGTCAAGGTCACATGCTGCTGCTGCACAGTCCTCTCTGTGCAGCAGCAGCAGCATTACTTTCTGTAGCTGACTGTCTATAATGTAGCATTGATTTAAGCACGTCAGGCCACCTCAGAGTATTACAAACAAATCATCTGATGAGCTTTGAGTCGTGGTATCCCCATTAGGGCTGGACATGAACAGACACATCCAGACATGTGGAAAACTGTTTCCAAGGATCCAGGGGTGTCTGCTGGTGATCCCATCTCTTTGTGGGTGGTTGCATAACCAGATTAGGGCAGTTAGCTTTAGGCTCCAGGGTCACTGAGGCCTGATTGTGCTCTTTAGCTTTTTCAGTCTGAAATCTGAATCGCCTAAAGCAGCTTCCCAAACACTGAGATTCCTGAATGTGCTGCTGTTGTGTGTGGAATTTTTAGGCCACCTATTTTCCCAGCTGCTATCTATAAAATAGAGTAGTTGGAATGAAACAAAGAGCGTACAGTCTGCTGGAGAACTTAAAGCTTTAGAGAAAACAGAAAGTGATTTAAAAAAAAATTTGGGGAGCTGCTGCTTCTAAATGCCAAGTCAAATGCAGTAAAGCTTTTGAGATTAACACTTGAACAGGCTTCACTTGGCCGTGCTAAAGAGTGATTACTCGGGATTCACTAATGATTAACAGATATGAGAAGCAAAGTCAAATACGGCTTTTAATTTTCTTTAAAAGAAACTCGACTATGGGAGATGAAAAGTTAGTACACTGATAGATAAATAAAGGTTCCTGGTGTGCCACCTAGTGGTAAATTAAATTCTTCTCAGGCTGCAGAGGCGTATACATGTAGGCAAACATTTAGTGCATCTCCATTGTTAAAAAGTCACAACAACCACTTAAAGATTTAATAAATGTCCTTGCAGTTGTAAATTGGGAGTTTGTATATCTAAAAAATAAAGGGCTTCATTCCTGTGACCAAACTGAATTATTTTATCATCTTTTACATCGAATGTTATAAATCCACAAGTCATTAGTGATTACTTCTCCTGTTATTAAATGTAACAACTGGTCAGCCTAAAGAATGACGATACATAACTGAAAAGTTTTGTAAACATGTGTGTTTACAAAACCTTTGGACAATGGAGGTGCTTTTATTGTAAAGACCCTACAACAATTACAGAGAAAACCTCAACAATCAAAACAACCCCCTATGAACAAGCACTTGGCGACAGTGGGAAGGAAAAACTTCCTTTTAACAGGAAGAAACCTCAGGCAAGAAGCAGGCTTAGGGAGGGTCAGTCATCTGAGCGAGAAAAGAGCAAACAAGATGCTGTGGAAGTGAGCCAGAGATTAATAATACTGATTAAATGCAGAGTGGGGGTATAAACAAAGTAAAATAGAGATGAATAAAAAGGAATACTCAGTGCATTTAAATGAGTGAAAAATCATACGAGTCAAAAGCATAGTAAATACGCCTTTAAATAATGATGCAGATTGTACTTTGAGTAAAAACCACGAGTGTCTTTAGATGACATTTATACCATAACTAATAATGCTTTAAGAGGTTTTGCTATTATTATGACGACGATTGCTTATTAACAGCAAATTACTATTAGGCTCCCCGAGGATCCCACTCAGTATGCATGTAAAAATGTCAGAAGTTATTAGAAAATTACTGTTAAATAACTGCTGTAAATGAACTAATCAAAGAGCAGAATAAAATGAGCTGAAGAGGTCAGCACGCAGCTGTGAAAGTGTGACAGTGTTTTTATTTTTTATTTGTATGACCAGATAAACTGCAGCTGCAGCGGAGAGCACATCTGCCAAACATCTGCTTACTCGAAAACGGAAAAATGCATCATATTCCAGTTCGTTCTTACGGTGTGCAGTTATCTGATCATTTAACACAATTCAAATTCTGTATGAATAATGACGAACATCGTTTCTGGATGTTAGCAGCAACATTATTGCTGAAAGTTGGAACCAGAGGTCAGGAGGTCAGCACTAAGGAGGAACATCCAACACTGCTCGAAGCGCACTGTTAAAATGATTTCCCTTCACTTCACCTTCCAGCAAACGTCTTCCTGCTTACAGGAAAAAAGGGGCTTCGGTTTTCTGTCGTACATTTCATGTTTCTGGTATCTTGTCAGTGTGTTATAAACGTATCCTTTTATTTATGGTGAAAACCAGCTGCAGACTTCGTTTATCTACTCCAATTTGGTTCTCAGATTTTCATTAAAAGAATAAATAAATATACAATGAAATATTGTCTCTGATTGGCTATTCCAGCTCAAAACAAATAGACTAATCGACATATTTTGGGGCAAAGACATTAAACATTATAAAAAAAATTTTTTAATTATTATTATTATTAAACTGGTGATTCTACACATGCGGCACTGAAATGAAAGTTCATTTAGATCATGCTTGAAAATAATTTCTCACACAATAACCCACGATGGCTGCCAAATGCAGACACTTGTTTTCTTGTCTCTTTTGAACATTTCTGTTTATTAAATACGAGTCAAGCAGGATGAATGAGTCAGTATTTCTGAGTGTGAGTCCCTAAGTGATATTTGAGGTGCGCACTTTGTAGAAACCCTCTGCCGCAGATATCACAGCGGTGTGGCCTCTCGCCCGTGTGGCTCCTCATGTGCTTCCTCAGGTGTCCGCTGTGAGTGAAACTTTTGCAACAGAAAGAGCAGCAGAAAGGCTTCTCGCCCGTGTGAATCCTCATATGTATCTTCAAATCTCCTTTGCGGCTGCACTCTTTCCCGCACACGTGGCAGCGGTGCAGTTTCACCCCGGCGTGGCTCGCCATGTGCTCGGTCAGCGCTGTCCTGCTGTTGCACTGTTTGCCGCACATGTGGCAGCATTTTGAGCCCTTGTGTGATTTGAGGTGCACGTTAAGGCTGTCAGTGGACTCAAAGGTCTTTCCACACACAGCACAGAGGGCGCCCGTGTCTGTCGAATGCACGTGGAAAGCGTGGTTTATCAAGTGATGGCTGGAAGAAAATGATTTGTTGCACAAATGGCAATGATAGTCGGGTGCAGCGCAGTTAAAATGAGGTAACTCAGTGGTGGTGCTTAAAGATGTCTGGATTTGTTCTGATGTAAAGCTCACAGCAGGTCTTTCACTTTCCCTTCCATCCTGGATGCTTTCACTTTGGGCTAACGTCTGTGAAGATGTTGTCAAAGCGAGAGGTAATATGAACTGTACACTTCTGGTTTCCTGCTCCACCAGGAACTCTTCCTCCCGTTCACAGTTTTGCACCTCAGGTTGCAGAGATGGTTTTGTGTCCTCCCGCTCATTTTCCTCCCATACAGAAGAGTGAGATGGATATGAGGCATCAGCATCATTAAACTCTCCTGCCTGTTTTTCTTCTTGCTCCTGACCAGCCCACACTTCACGATCTTCCTCTTTAATATGTCGAGGCTCTGGGTCACGCTTATGGATGCCGATGCTTGGCGTACGCTCGCAGGGCTCCTGCTCAGGTGGCGATTCCTCTTTACACACAGATGACTGAGGAGTGCCTGAAAAAAGAAAATTCGTCTTTCTTTTATTTCATTAACTCATCATCACCAAAGCAGAGATTTTGGCTGTGCACTGGCCAAGCAAACCTCCTGTGTGAGTCATCTACTAATCAGAAGGTTGAGTGTTGTTCAGTCCCTGGCTGCTCCAGTCTGTGTGCCAAAGTATCCTTGGGCAAGATACTGCACCCGAAGTATGACTGTGTGTGAATGTTAGATGAATGTAGAAAGTGTGTGTGAATGAGTGAATGAGACGTGCTGTATAAAGCACTTTGAGTGTTCATATAAAGTAGAAAGGCTCTAATAAAATAATAATAGTGAGGAATTATTTTTAAAAACAAACCTATTTTAAAAGTTGATTATAATCTTTATATTTTGTATGAAATGCACAAAGTTTGTTTTTTATCATGAGAAACTAAAACTAAATATCTTAACAATGATTACCTACAGAGCACTTCAAAATTCCGTAGGAGTTAATTTCATTTGATCAATAAAAACTGAAATAATTTGAGTTTTTACAGTGTTTTTCAGTCAGCTGATGGAGCACCAATTAAGGTGTTAAATTAATAACAGACTGCACAAGATAAACCCTCTCTGCAGGATCACATTTTTAGGTTATTACAGTCCAGTCTGACACGTACAGATACGCTAGAAAGTAACGGTACACAGACCTGTTTTCTGGCTTGTCATGAAGTCCAGCAGCAGTCCTCTGAGTCGCTCGATCTCCTGCTGGGAGCTGCTCGCTTCTTCCTCATATTTTGCTATCGTCCTCTCAAACACCTGAAATATTTCCTCCGCGGCAGCCGTGAGCCGTTCGGTCACAAAAGCCCTGAGAAGAAGCGGTGAAGACATTTTAGGATACGTGTTTCTCTGGACGCACAGGGGGAGGTTTTAAAGAGAGCGGCTGCTGTGTTAGCTGGAAGCTACGGAAGCAGAAGTAAACAGAACACACAGAGGAGGAGTGCTGATGTCGACAAATCCGACAGGTGCTGCCCCCTGCTGGACAACAGTTCAACTGCTCAAAAACCCTTAACTGACGTGATCACGTTGAGTTCAAATATTATAATTAACAAAACAAAACAAAAAAAAAACCACGTCATATTTAATTAAAATACCCTGAATACCCTCTGCACCGATTAGTGGAAAAGCGTTTAGCTCTCAAATGCAGGAAATCTTTCCTAACTTGTGCAATAACCCAATCCTGGTTTGTTCCTCCGTCACTGTCTTTTGGGTTGTTTCTTAGTTCGCTTTGATAGCAAATTCTCTCTGGTGTCTTCTTTAATTATTATTTGGTCAGTTTCATAAAGCTGTTTGTGTTTCTTGGATTTGTATTCCTTGAATTCCCTTTCTTGTGTTCCGTGTTGGGCCTCCTCTTGTTTTCTTTCCATTGTGTGATTTGGGTCTCCTCCTCGATCACTTTATAACATTTTATTAATTAAGTAGTTTGTAACTGTATTGAGAAATTCTTAAACTTTATTTTAAAAAAACAGCAGCAGAAAGAAAGAACAGACAAGATCATCATAATAGACAAGGGATTTATCCAGTGTGTAGGGTTGAGCCTGCAGGGCTTCAGAGTTCTATATGAACAGAATTAAATGGGGGTAAATCCGAATACCCAAGAATCGTGTTTCTATGAAGACTTCGTTGATGTCCAATTTGCTACAAGCAGGAGGAGGAATAGAAAAAAAAAAAGGGACAAGCTTCAACATTAGAATTGCACCAGCAGGATGTGTTGAGCCATTTTACTTTTGGCACTTATTTGTTTGGTGTCATTGTTAAGGAGGAAGTTACAACCACATTTAAATAACAGACCGTGTATAAAAAATCTCGATCCAGCACCACGTGCCTCCAGTATGCCAGCGATATAGAACTTGCGTACATTATAATCACCACCAGAGGGAGCCCAACAATAAGAAATATACGGTGCAATCCAATTAGGAGTGCACGTAAGTGTGTTATAATGAAAAGCTTGCTGTTGTTTCTATTTATTTCACTGTTCCACGAGCAGGGGTGTAGCCTGCAGAAGCCCTCAAGATGATTCACTTACATTCAAATTTCAGAAAACCTTAAAAGGTCAATATTACACGGTTTTATTTGACTTATTCCACTGTGGCTTAAAGCTGCAGCTGCAGAGGTCTTTCTGTTTTTTTCAAAACGGACTTCTGCGTCTTAATTATGATTTTGGACTCATGCACCGGGTGTGCTGCTTACTTATATAGCCTTCACGTGCCATATGTAAGGTCATATTTAAATTTGTAGGTGTAAGGTTGGACAAAGAGGTGACCTCATAATGAAAACAATTCATGTTGTATGTGTAACTTTAAGATGCTTTATAGGCTCTAAATTGGGATTTGGAAGAACTATTACAATGAAGACTTACAGTGTTAGTATTCACACTCAGTTCCGCATTGTGTACATTTCTTAGCGGAACCTAAACTCCTATAAATTCACACTGATGGTCCTAGATCAGTGTTTGACTAGCAATCGACTTGGAAATTTTGTGTATATTTCAATGATCAGAGATCATCAATCACAGTATGAAAAGATGTTTGTTGAACTAAAGCTGCACTTTATGTTGCGACAAAGGCTTGAAATACATGTTAAAGGATATTTTCACCATGAAATTTACAATACTACTATAATAATACATTTAATAAAATGTTTTCCATTAAATATTATTTTCTTTCTCTCGTTCAATTAAATAATTTTTTTATGCACCCAATTCAATTATTTTGCCAGGTTTTACCAAAACAATGAAACTAGTCTTTACCAAAATAGTAATAAATAGATTATTATTATTATTATTTAAAACGTTTCACATATATTAGCCTTGAGAAAATAATGCAGTTATTAAGAGAAAAAAGGATTTTTTTTTCATACTTTGCAAATTTGAAAATGCTTTTATCTAGGTTTGAGGATCTGCTGTAAAGTTTCCTCTAAATGTTTGCATGATTTTTTAAATTTTATTTACATTTTTTAAATTTATGTTAGAACTTCCATCAAGTGTACAAACAAATATGGGAATATTAACTTTGTCCCAGCTCAGAAAGTAGAGAGGAAACAGGAATAGTAATCCACTCAATGAAATAACAAATTTGGGCATTTCTTTTTTGAATGGAGGATTTAAAATATTTGGCTACGTGCAAAATTTAATTACAGCACTTTTTGTCGTTTTTTGTTTGTTTGTTTTTTTACATTAAACCTGAAGTTTCACTGTGTTTAGAACCGGAAGCTGAGTTTTTCTTCGATCAGTTTACTCATTGACGAGATGGAATTTTATTGTGAAAGGTAATGACAGGGAAGGAGTTTTTTTCGCACATGCGTAGAATAAGCCGGGTTTCCTGTGGCTCAGATCGGGGCCGGTTGTTCCTTCAGTCGGGGTTGGTGAGGAGTGGAGACAGGGACCGAGCCGAAATGTCGGACAGCGGGAGTCAGGAAGCCCCGAAGACACGGATACCCAGGCCGACGGTCCGGAATTTTTTTTATTTTTTTCATAATTTGTAAAACTGAAAACATGTTTATATCTAAGTCTGAGGATCTGCTGTAAGTTTATTCTAAATGTTTGTATGATTTTTTTAGTGTCTTTTTTAGTTAATGTATTATTTATTTTAAAACTTCCATAAAGTGTACAAATAAATATGGGAATATTAACTTTGTTCCAACTCAGGAAGTAGAGAAGAAACAGTAAAAGTAAGGTATTTAAGTACAGTTTTTATCCATTCAATGAAATAACAAATTTGGGCATTTATGTTTTTATGAAGGATTTTAAAATCACGGTACATTTTGTCGTTTTTTAAAATTATATCAAACCTGAAGTTTTACTGTGTCTAGAACAGAAACTGGAAAAGACGTTTTGTCTTTATTCATTTACTGACAAGATGGAATTTTATTGTGAAAGGTAAGGACAGGGAAGCAGTTTTTCGCACATGCGTAGAATAAGCCGGGTTTCCTGTGGCTCAGATCGGGGCCGGTTGTTCCTTCAGTCGGGGTTGGTGAGGAGTGGAGACAACCAGGGACCGAGCCGAAATGTCGGACAGCGGGAGTCAGGAAGCCCCGAAGACACGGATACCCAGGCCGACGGTTGGCAACAAAGTGACCGTGGTACTCGGCGCTCAGTGGGGCGATGAGGGGAAGGGGAAAGTTGTGGATCTGCTGGCACAGGACGCGGACATGGTGTGCAGATGTCAGGTAGGTTAGGTGCGTTCTGTCGTCAGGGGAGATTCCGCAGGTAACCGTTGCTCGTTAGCTGAATTACCGCTTCTCCCAGATGCTCTGCCACATCCCACAGCCTCCGATTTCCAGCGGGAGTCTCTTACAGCTACTTAGTGGGAGATGTCACGTCAACGAAATAATGCTTAAATTATGCAAAAACACATATTAACGACACAGCAATACATTCAGCGGTTCCTTTTTTAAAAAAAATAAAGCACCTCTGCGCTGTTTTGTGCCAGGTTCAGTCGTAATGACCGGCAACAACAAATGCACAACAAAACAGGTGTGATTACACCTATTTCACACCTCTTGAAAGTGGTTAGCACCGGAATAAGGGGTGCCTCCCCCCACTTTTTTTTTTAGTCAATTCACAAGACTCTGTGAACTGAATCCAACAAGCCAGCGACTATTTGCTAGCTGACGAACATCCCAGTCAGGCTTGTTCTCTGTGTTTTTGCTAAAGTCACCTTGAATTCCTGCTAGCTGCCTAGCTCCCCCAAACACCTGTAAAGCTGTAGTGACTTCATGTGCACACGTCAAAGATAAGCGGAGTTACAGTTGGATATTTGAAGTGAGAAGACACAAACCTGTGGTCAGTCTGGGTTTGGATTTATTCTAGCCGAGTGGCTCATTAATGGTCGTCTCCTGGCAATATCAGCAACAATAAAGTTTAGCAGCTATGAGGAGTGAATACCACCTTCTCTCTTTTCTTCTTAACTCTTTAAATACTGTTTGAGTAAAATTTGATCTGTTTTGCCACTTGTTAGCAGTAAAAGAAAAAAAAACTTAGGGTATGGCCCTAAATGTCCAATTCGATGACCTTTCCCTTAAATAATCCAAAGTATTTTTAAAATTTAGCACAAATTTGCAGGTGCTACAGATTTTTGTACATTGAGGCTGTTCTGGTTCGAGTTTGAAGTCATCAAGATGGATTTTAGATCCACCAGCGTGGGCCAAATAATGGAAAATAGTGGTTTTCGATTCTTTAAAATGGTCAAACTGTACATGTCATGTCTCTGTGTATTTTTTGTGGGACTGTGGTGACAGAGTTCAAAGGGGGGGCTTGACACTCCCACGGGAACTATCTGTGTTCCCACCGCATTTGCTTAGGTTCCCACAGAGACAGGATCATGGGGGAATCTTCAAACAGTGTAAAGCACCTTAGGAGTGAAGGAATAGGACATACAGATGGTGCTTTTACACTGAAAAAAGGCCACATGGCGAGTACTGTTGCCTTAATGAAAGAAGGTTCCTGGTTCCAATCCTGTCTGTGTGGAGTTTGCACATATGGAAGCTCCGGCTTCCTCCCACAATCCAAAGACATGCATGTTAGCTTAGTTGAGCTGGATAAAGTGCTTGAAGTGTGAAGTACTGTATGAATGTATAGTTCAAGTGTAGCTTGTAATTAAAAGCGCTTTGAATGGTCAGCAAGGCTAGATAAGCACTATAAATATAAATGTGAGTACATTACATGACTATCCGCTTTGCACCTGCACAATTTAAGAAAATAATCCTGAGCAACCTGATATTAAAACAGAGATCAAAAGAGGCACCACTGCTTTGACTGCACAGACTAGTTCGCAGTAATTAAGTTTTGTGTTCTCAGTGTTGAGTTGAATTAATACAAATTATTATAAACGGCAGTTATGAGGATTATTTTTGTGAAGACTGTGTTAAACGGTTGCAATGGTTATTCATAGCTATAAAATAATCTCCCAACAGTTGCAAAATATTCTTGCTATTTTTGTTTTAAGCAGAATATAATTAAATCATGATGGCTACATTTTCATGTCTTAGGTAGAACAGGACACGATGCCTAATGATAACAGATGTTTCTCAAAAACCTTTCTTCCTGCTCGCTGGAACTTTAATTAAGGATTAATCATGCATTTATTAATGCCAGCTTGGCTGCTTGTTCTAAATTGATTTGTAGTTTGCAATTTGTTGTAGACTCTCATTATGAGGGAATTCTTGTTTTATATGGCAGTCTTATACATAGTCTGCCATTTTCAGTCACTCTAAAGTAGCCTGGACGGACTTGCATAATTTTAAACAGAAAAATCGTTTTCAATGTTTGGATCAAAATCCTTGGCAGTCGATAAGGGGCTGAAGTGCAGAAACCATGGATGTCACCAAAGGATGTGTGTCCTCCTTTGAGATGCTCTGCAGCCACCTTCAGTTCCTACTTACTTGTTTGATCCTGTGCATTCGGGTTGAGATCAGGTGACTGGCCATTGAAGAATGTTCCATTGAGGTATTGTAGGGATGCAGTATAATTTTTTCATTTGAGCTCTGAAGTGCTGTCCAGTTTTTCAGCATTTCTGTGAATTTCCGTGTTATGGGGGACCACTGAAGTTACAATTATGACCCTCTTTCTGTTAATTTCGGTAGGAGCTTCAAAATATCTGCATCTAAGCAACACCATGATTGTCGCTAAGTGGTGCAACTAACTTTTTGTATGACTTTGGTGTAACTTTCTAGGTTGGAAAAGCTTTTTAAAAATCCGCTGACTGCATAGACAGTATTAAAGATGGACAATAGCCATAGTGGCGTTCCCCACTTGTTGGTGAAGTTCCATTATTCATAATGGAACTCCACCAACAAGCCTCTCGCTGAGTGATTTTTCCCATCACCATCTTTTCCATCACCATCTTTTGAAGCCAGACATGAGAAACGAGGCCTGACTGATGCTAATAATTAGCACAATTTACAAAATGAACGTAATATTTTATTCAGCAGTTGAAGTTAATGATTGAGCCCATAAACTCGCCAGGAAAGCATTTGCTGAGGTCTCCAGAGAAAAGCAGCTGAGGCTGTTTTCTAATGGGCTTCTGCACAGCCAGAAGACTTTATTTATATCGCAGGTTTCGCTCCCTGCTGGTTATTTAAGAAGAACGCAGGTTTTAAAGGCCTTGCATGTTGGCTTCACTTTTAAGATTTGAAAGCTAGGTCCATCTTTTAACAGTCTTATGGTTGACTGAAGCTCTGCTCACCGATTTAGAGATGATGTATTTAAATGTACAGATTGTTCTCTGGGAGGGAGGACTACATACTTTTTACTGTGTGTAGGTGTGCATGGGCATACATATGATTTTAAGTCAGTAAATTAGATTCACTAGGACGTTTTTGCATGGAGCAATAAACTTGCAAAACTGTCACGCAAAAGCTTTAGTCAGCAATGATTTTCATTCTATTTTTCAAGATAGCCACAGAAGTGCTGAAGAGCACCTAGCTGCTGAAATGTAAACCTGAAGTAGACTACTATTAAAAAATATTAACCATAGCCTTATCTCTAAAAAAAAAAGAATATTCTTCTTTAAATATATATGTTTAGATAATTCTCTTGTTCTGTGCCATAAAATAAAGTTTGTTAGTTAAAACGGTGACATTGAAAGGACGTGAATGACTTTTGATTTGCATCCACTGTGGTTTCCTCATGCAAAATGGGTGGATTAGACTCTAAAATGCCAGAGTTGTTATCCCTGGACTTGTAATGGGGCTCTCCTCTTTTTGCTCTGGAAGATTCCACTCCTTGATCTGCTGGAATAAGAAAGTGTAAAACCCTCAGTTAAAAAAAAAAAAAAAAACGCTTAAAAAAACCCCTGTTAGGGTAAAGCCACAGATTTCACAAAAACGACAGCAGAAGCCTGGCCAGGCTGCATCAGATTGCTTTTATTTTGACTGTGATGTACAGTGTGTGATGACCTACAATGTCTGGCCTTAAAATGCTTATACCCTTATGTTTTGGACTAGTTTAGGTATTTCCTTAGAAACAAAACACGTAAACTACTCGGCCAAGTGTGTGGTGTTTGCAGAACAATGTGCAGCACTTCCTCTTTTGGAAGAAAAGGCATCAAACCTTTGCAGCTCTCTAAGAGACACTTTATTTGCCCGAGTCTGTGCATGTGATGCAGTGAACACTCGTTCGAGTGGGGAAACAAACTAATCATGATGTGTGTTACAAGCCTGCCAGGCTTATGCATCAGGATTTTTTTCTTTTTTAGGCAAAAGCTGCAGCTGTTAAGTCTGTTCCTATAAAAAAAACCAACTCCAAAAGTTATAAATCAAGATAATTGAGATAAAAGGTCAATAAGCCCATTTTCTTTTATAATCCTGTCAAATAATTGTGATCCCGACAAACAGTGACCAAAATAATTTCTGTTTTTATTTGGCGTCATAAAACGGCCCAACGGCCCCTCCTTCAGCAATGCAGCCAGCCAAGCTAATCTACTGGAAACTCCTACTTTTCTGCAGTTATCTGTCAGACGGCCCTGCACAGACAGCCGTCCCCTCCATACATTCTCACATTTTAACATGTGTGCCTGATGATGTGTAAGTGAGGAGTGAAGCCACCATTGGTCTTTTTATAAAATCAGCATTGCCAGCAGTCCTACTCGGTGTTCCTTACAGCCCAAGAGCTCTAAGATGCTGCAAGTGAGAGCTGGGGGTGTGTAATACAAGCAAAACACGATATTATGTATCAGTACAAGGTCCTCACACCTTCTGTGACTTTAGTATAATTAATCTGCAGCTCTGTATTGGATGTACAATGCACAACAAGAAAAAAAACAACCCTGAAATAATGCTTACTTTAGAGGTCATAGCCATTAATGTAGGAAAGAGCTGGATGTGGTTCAAAACAGTTCAGTTGGAGACACCATGCCAACTCAGTTTCTATAGAGATGTTTGCAGAAAGAAAGAAAAACAGTGTGTTGCCTTGTTAGCCCTTTGACTGGTCATTATGTTTCATATTCAGGAAAACCCCTGCGCAGTGACTAGTCAGGGTCAGATGCCTGTGCTCTGTTTGACGTTGCAGACTCCTGAGCGTAAATGTGTGGTGTGTGTTGGGACAGTAATGAAGTAGCCTCAGAGCATTTTGGGGAAAAGCCCCTTTGTCCACTTTGAAAAGGAACATAAACATTTTTTCCTTTTGTTGAACAAAAACCATAATGCAGGCAAACCCCGGCTCCTTCAGGTCATAAAATCACTGCGATTGTGAGCTGCTAACCTCCAGGTTAGCTTGAATGTCATCTTACAAGAACTCTAAAAGTTAGCTACAATGTTTTCATCCTTTTTATTTTTTTTCAGTTTTCTCTGTCAGGCCTGTTTTCCCTCATTTTGGAAGTACTGTATCTGGTAGCTCGCTGACTTTGTTTGAGACTTGAGCAGTGTAGGAGAGCAGAGGACAGGTCAATTACAAACTACCAATCATATCATTTTATTATGATCAAAGTCTGTTTTGCTTATATATGATTTCAGTATCAAATGTTGGACAATACAGTTCTGGTACACACACACACACACACACAAACCTGTTTTTAGCTCGTCTGGTCAGAGGAGGTTGTTCTGCATGGATCTTAATTCTCATGAATTTGTGCAATACAGCAAACCAGTGACAAGAAAACATATCACTTTCTTTCTGTATGTCACATTACAAGAACCTGTAATGGAAACCAATGAGTGTGACATCAATCCCAGCTCCAGTATCTGATTTCTGAGGAAAAAGGAACACCATTAAGGTCCTGCCGCTCAGCTGCCATCTCGGGAAAACCTCAGTTGGCTTGTGTGGGCCTTTATTTCTTTTTTCTTGAGGGGAAGGCCAAAACCTTTCAGAGGGAGTTGCTCCTTTTATTTATTTTTGAAAAGTCTTGATCTGTTAAGGTTAGTCAGAGTGAGATCAGCTTAAAGCAATTTCCTGATTTTTGTGTGACCTGTTTTTGATTCAGTCAAATGATGAAGAAGAAAAGTAACTCGGAGTACTGCTAAAGTGTTTTCAATTGTGTGACCATAGAGCGCTGCATCTGAGTTTATTTAATGATTGATTTTTATTTTGCTTTTGATTGATAAGCCACAGCTAATCTGACCTTGAACTATAGCTCGCTTTCATTGTAAGGCAGTGCAGATAAAGGACATGAATACCAGCAATTTAATGCAGCGTGTACTTCAGCAAGGCAAATGGTTAGAAAAGCAGGGTGTTTTAAGGAAGACCACAGTAGAACCTGTACTCACCACGACACCCTGATTGTCAGGGACAAAGCGTTTCAAACAGCTGCCGTGTTTGACAAAGTCGTTATCTGGTAATAACTGGCTGAGCGGGGCAGAGTTGGTGCTCAACTGTTTTAGCTGTTTTACACTTTATTTCCTCACATGAAATGTGACAACTCTAATAAAATGTTCCTGTTTTGTTCTAACAACACAGGATTCAGTGTGATAATGTGAACACAGTTTGGCGAGACATTAAAGGTTGCGTTTATTCAGTCTCTGCTTCAGAGGAGGTTTTTTTTAACCACTAATATTTAATAATAAAACTACATTTAATGTGAAAGCAAGCAGAATTCGTGGCTGCCGATGAAGTTAAACCCAGTTACTTTCAGGTTACTGTGGTACTTTTATGCCTTTGTTGGGTGCTTATTGATAGAAATGTTTTGGTGAATGTAAGTTCAAAATGATTTCTCCATGTGGCTCAGTTTTGTTCTCCAACTTATCAGTAGAAAGTCTCTAGCTGTCTTTTATTGGTGTTTGGACCTCAGTGAAATGTGTTTCTGTTGAAAACAGCTGCCTGCTGCTGCAAGTTGTGACTGTAAATAAAAAGAGAAAAAATTGCAAGTGTTAATATCAAACCCACTGAGCTGAATGCTGCCCAGAAGATCAGAAGTGTCAGCAGGACCTAAACGTACCCCACCCAAGCACCCTGATGTGGCAAAGAAGACAGAGAGAGACTGGCCTTACTGATAAAGCACCACATTAAACTCAACATCCAGCTCATAGTGTGACATATTGGATAGAGCCCAGAGAAAGGGCGATGTCATCGTTTCCTGCATTCCTGTTCCAATATCTTGATAGACGCCCATCATTGCAAGTCCACTCGGCGTTCCGTCAGCCGTCAAACTCCGGAGATACAGATTCAAGCATCGCAAACAGTTGTGGGAAACGAGCGCTTGCATGTGATGATGTAAGGATCAACTAATTGCCAAACTAATTCCAATGGGAAGAGATTCCCAGCTTCAGCATTAGGCCATGCTTGTCCCAAACATTTATCAGGGACATAGGTCCAGGCCAATAATGTGTCTTGATTGATTATCACCAACAGGAAGCTCAGATCTTTCCTCAGGTCTTTCCTCTATTCTCAAACTACACGTCCAGTTTTGTCTCCCTTGTCTTGATATTTCTGTTAATGTTGAAATTTGTTTGCTTCACAGAGACCTGCTATTGTAATGTCAGTGCCGTGGGTAATCGGCACTCCCCCCAGCAGCTCCCAAACCACAGCACAGTTGCAGGTGACAATCAAAAACATTTGTGTCTCGTGATAGGAGTGAGAGGCCGATCATGGGACTGCTGGAAGACGGGAGTTCTTCGGTTCTGTGGGGGGTGGGGTGAATCGTAAAAGTAGTATCTAAAAAGGAGAGGCATCTGCCCCCCCGCCCCAAATCTGTTTCCCCTCTCCACCTTCAGGGTGCTGCTGTAGCCAGGAATAACTCCATGTGGTCAAAGCACATGCTGGGCTTGATTTATGTCCAAAGGCTACAGCACGACAGCCTAAGTTGAATTGGCACCCAGGGTTGTGAGTGGTGACGCAAGCTGCAGAGTTTAAAAAAATGGATCAACAGTTTTCATTTTATCACAGCAAGAGCAATAAAATACTTGCTTGATTTTGCACCTTAACATCTGACTGTTAAACATAAAGAAGAGCAGAGCAGAGCAGGTCAGATTGTGATGTTCTAGTCCCAAGGACTCACTGTTCCTGTTCTGGGCTCCCCATTTTTATCTCTATAGTCAGATGTGCTAAATTGTGTGCAGGCGTCTGTGCTGCATCCACTGAGATTAACTCAGAGAAGCACGATTAAACACGATGAGATTAAACGGTCTGTTTGTCTGAAGTTGCGGTTTCCTTTAACCACTGGGTGTCTTCTGCAGTAAACAAAATGGTGTTTAGATATGCTGAACATTCACACACTGACATGAAAGTGATACTACTTCTCAGAACTTGTCCTTCTAGTACTCCAACACTTACATGATTGCATACCGATTTAGGGTACGAGGACATACCTGTTTTTTTTTCTTGGCATAATTTTATGTTTGTCATTGCACATCACAGAAGTGATGGGGTTATGCTTCCTCATTGTTTTAGTTACATTTAAAAAAATGTCTGCTGGCCAGATAGTGTCTTCTTGTGAAGCTGGAGGCGTTGCCCTTCAATGCGTTTCAAAGACTGCTGCCAGTGTGAACAGTGTTTGTGTAAAGTCTGCATGAGCTGTGGTAAGTATTGCCACCTTGCACTAGTTTAAGACTTAAAATGATAATGGAAGGACGGACGGACGTACTTCCTTGAAATTTTTATTTTAAAAAGATGCAGTAAATTTAGATCAGAGTAATGAGTAATAGCACAAAATAACCACATTATATTACCAGTTTTGATTCATTTCTATATAAACAACTACATTTATATAAATATGTTATTACTAGTCATTACTGCAGCCCACCTGCAGTCCCTTTGTGGCCCACCAGGCCCTGGACCACACTTTGGGAATCACTGCTGAAGACAAATGACATGAGTTTAATTATGTAAAGCCTTTTGACATGCAGTCTTAAACTTTGAGCTGTAGTGTAGAGGGAAGTATTGGCTGTCACGTCAAGAGGATGAGTCATGAAACGATAGCCAAAATGACCATATTTGGACAAGAGGGTGGAGCGCTAGAATTTTAACAAGTGCTAATTATATCAGATATATATTGGCATCAATTTTTTGCACTTCCAGTTGAAATTCTTTTTATTTCGGTTTGGAGTTTGCCGCTTTTTTCCCCACGCTAAAATTATGCAGAGTTGTCATCTGTCACTTTTAGCTGCTTGTTGTCTTTAAATGTCAGTGTAGGTTTCACTTTTATAATCACAACCTAAGAGCTGTGTCGTAGAGAGGGTTGTAAAAAAAAGCATCCCTGCAGCCACATATCCGTTTTGAAGATGATGCCCTTTAGGCAGAACTACAAATGTTTTTTATGTATTTAAAGTATGTGTTGGGCGTAGCAGAGTCTTGACAGAACATGCCGGTGTATTTGGGTGTGTGGAGTGGAAGGTTTATGAACACATTATCAACAGTTCATTTGATATGCCCTTCCTTGCATCTGTCAGTAAGTTTACACTGGATTCCTAACTCGGCTTGATTTCTCACCTCAAAGTAAGCAGAAGTTTCTAAGCAACACCACAGAGTAACGCATACACTAGCAGACAGTCGCCCGCGGTTTGTGTATATTGCTTGTTGCTACTTGCCAAACTATTCAGCTTTTCAAAACAAAGTTGCAGAGCCGACTAGATTCTGTTTGGCTTTCCTCATCAGCCTCTGCGTCTTACAACCTCTCCCCCCTCTGCAGGGCGGCAACAATGCAGGACACACAGTGGTGGTCGACTCGGTGGAGTACGACTTTCACCTCCTACCCAGCGGCATCATCAACCCCAAGGTCACCGCTTTCATTGGTGTGTATCGCATGCAGAAATACACTTACATTACTGCACGTCATACACACACACACACAGTTCCAAGGCCATTGTTCCTGGCTATTTTCTCCTTGAACTGATCGTGATCCCATTCAGCTGGCTGTTCATCATCGCTCTTATAGCCTCTGTGCCGGCGACTGCTACCACAAGTATGATCAACTTGACTCAGAGCCAGACTGCAGGCTGCATCATATCCACCCATCTGCAGTAACTTCATTAGCTAATGGATCCAACTCCTTTAAGGCTCCCAATCCCTCCTCACATCTTCACTTGGCCATACACGGCTGTGCGATCTGTCCATACTTAAGCATGTTTCTAATTTTTCCCCTTTCATATATGACACATTATTGCTTTGTTTCTTAAGGAAACACACACACAGGGAGAGCCTAAGGTACTAGCTAGGCAACAGGTTCAAACCCAGGAACCTCTTGCTGTTAGGCAACAGTGCACCACTATGCCACCCACAAATACAGGCATATTTCTGTTCATTATAACGTTGTTTTCCTTCCTGTGAACACTTTGAGAACGTCTCATCTCAAACTGATTTATGTGCACATTTATTCCAACAGTGTCATTAAAAGAAAGCTTCTTTTTTTTTTTTTTTTTTTTTGTTTTTTTTTTACTTGTTTTTTTTTTTTGGTTTTTTTATTTACTTCTCTCCCTCCTTTTATTTGAGTTCCATTTTTAA
>VOQJ01045421.1:0-14980 GCA_015052665.1 Apistogramma diplotaenia | reverse complement strand
CGCTGCCTTTCCTTGGGATCGCCGGCACTTCCGCCCCCCCCCCCCCCCCCCCACCCCACCTCCACGCCCATATTTCAATTATTCATAAATGTTATAATTCTCAGGCATATGGACGCCATTCTTACTGCCAGTTTTGGCAATGTGGATTATGGCACTATCACATTGTGGCGGGGCTGAGATACTGCACTGATAAATTAAGTGGCTGTGTCATTTGCAGAGTATAAATGGAATGAACCCCAGAATAGAGAGGTCTTTCATCTTTTCTGGTAAGACTGTCCTGATTACATCTAAATGTAGAGCAACATTTAGAGGACTATCAATCAAGGGGAACCATGAAAAAAGGGGGTGGGAACTGAAGAAATTATGTTCCAAAATGGCTTCCCTCACTTTAATTTCCTGTGACAGTGTGCATTAGCTCTCATCACTGCCTTACTGCCATTAGACTAGCAAATGATTATGGTTACTGCCTCCACCAGCAGTAGAGAGGGAGCTAATGTAGCGTTTTCATGGTGTTTTCAACTCACATCCCGCCCCCGTGATGCCGCCTTTGCATCTCTGACTCTTTTAAGTGTCTTTTTAGACTTTTTCCACTCTATCAGATTCTATTCATTTTCACTCTTCAGAGCCCCATCTGCCTCTCGGGCCCTCAGGGCGATCCTTTAAAAAGCTGTATGTCTTTTTTGTGTTCTCCCCCTGCTAAGTACAGTAACTGGGGTCAGTCAAGCTTCAAACTAACTCAGTGTTTGAGAATCCTTGCACAAAGGAGGGGACTGCTTGTAAGTGTTTTGACATGTTTGCTTCGGCTCCGGTCCTTTTGCAGCCTTTGAGGGAAGACAGATTCGCTGGGCGTGCGGGATGAGAAGATGTGTGCTTGAGACAGAGACAGAGAGACAGTGTGCGTGTGTGTCAGAGAAAGTGAGTGATTGTGTGAGGCATCTCTAAAACTGCAGAAGTGAATTTAATCAGATTGTTTCTCATTGTTGATGACGTTTGTCCCAGCTTAGATTCCCCCGTAGGACACCTAATTAGTATCTGTAGCAGCATAATATTGTCATTTACCTTCACGTACATTTACTGGCATTCACATAATATTGCTGGATTGCAGTCATTATGCATGTGTGAGTAATTCCGCTATAGATAAGATATATTTATCATTCAATTTACAGTGCATCTCCATTCATCACCAGTGTAACTAATGGCCAGGATGATGGATTGCAGTAATGCTGTGTCTATCACTGGTTCCTTAGGTCTTAATGTAAGCTGTCTGTTAACCCTTTCATCTATCTTCTCTCATCCAAGCACCCAGCAGGCTGACACACACACACACACACACACACACGCACACACACACACACACACACACACACAGCGCATCGTTCATGTCCATGGCCATGCATCAATAATGGGGACCCGGTGCTGCTTTTGACAGAAAACTCTTGAAACTGTTGATAATGGCAAAGTCAAGTGAACAGTGGAGAGCTCGTCCAGCCTTCTGCTTCATGGCCATCATGAAAAGTGAGTACAGGGTGCAGCGCCCTCTACTGCAAGATTTCTCAGAAGGCAGTGTTTCTTTTTGAATTGCAGTGTCACACATGTCCAGTATTGTATTAATCTGTCCTGTGACGGCACTTTCTCAGAGGACTGCAAAACCAAGGACTGTTAAACCAGCGAAATTACTTCAAACTAACTAACAGTCAATGATTTAAAGGCCAGGAATGTAAAAGAAAAGGTTTTCTGTCTGAGTGTAGCACTTTAACATTTGCATTAACCTTCAGATGTTTTGCTGTAGAACTTTTATTGCTTTTAAAAAGTGAACTTACATATTCCATATTTCACTGTGATTTGTAGGTGCAGAAAACACTGTTGCACAAATCTAAGTATAACAGAAATCTCAGATTTGTATGCTTACTGAATGAGCTCTGCCTCCTGGGCGCCCTGCTCTCAAAGATAAAATAAATCAATTTCTGACACATTTTATATCGTGCAGGGCCATAATATAGCAAAAGAGTCAAAGGCTAAATGTCATAACATCTGTCATAGAGCATGTCCCAGTTATGATGACACTGTTCGCCTTGAACCGGAGACCGCAGGCCATGTGAAGCGTCCTCATTACAATAACACAGGCAGTTGCTCTGATACATCAACAGGCACAAAGCACAGATGAGACAGGTGCTCTATGTACTACAGCACCAAATGTGTCTGTGTTACAGTCCAAAGTTTCATATTTGAAGTGATGCTGCAGGTGCAATAGGTTTCGGAGGGCTTGACGCCAATTTGGTGGCTCGTGCTTTCATAAAGCATAGCTTTGGCTCACCAAAGCACCAATCCTGTCCTCCACCCACACAAGGATTAAAATGATTTAAGTGTAGCATTACTGTATTTTTCTCAAAATTAAGATCACATTTCACCCGAATCCCAAAGCATCCCACCTCAAAAACGACTTTGCAGCATGTCCTTAGATTTCCAATAAAGTCCCTGAACAAGGGGGCAAACAAACACTGCTGTAAACTTTGAGATTTTATTTAAACCTCTCTTGTAGCAGCTAGTGTCAAAATGCGCCACAGATATGTTATTGTGCAACAGGGAAAATAGATTTCCTGATACCAGAGCACACTCATATCTGAATTACTTTCTTGAATGCAATAAAATCGTTCCAATGACACAATCTAACAACAGATAGCCGCTAAACTATTGGTAGAAACAGTGTAACACAGTGCTTGCATATTTCTTCTTTTTTTTTAATAAGCCCTAACACTGCCAGGTATTGTGAGTGACAGATTTACTTCCAGTTCAATCAGAAAGTCTACCTTATTTCTTGGACTGTCACTTCTGTCAGCTGGATACTCTCACTATTTGCTTCAGTCAATCCAATTTTGCAGTGACCCGCGATTTGGGAAACAATCATTTTGTTTCTGTCAGAATTTAAAATGGCTTTCAGCGGTTGTTTTGATGATGCCACATGCCGCTCCGCCTTTTCCACTCCCATTTCCACCTCATGTGTTGGAGCATCAGTGATGGAGTATCATTGAACTGTTATTTATAAAATCAATGTGTTTTTATTAATGTTTCCAAAATTAAATGTGAGATCGTCTTGGAAAACACATTTAAAGATTATGATGGATGACATGAGAAGCTGAAATGGAAAAAAAGGAAAACAAAAGGAATCTAATCGGAAAACCGAGGTTGTTGGTTTCACTGACTGTACATTTGCAGTAATGGTTACAGTCAGCAGTAGTCTGCCTAATGACTTGGGAGCTGTAAGTAGCCACATGCATGCAGCAGCGGTTACCTGCAAGGTGGCTGCTGTGCTGCTGATGACAGAGTTATATTTCAGTGGATAAGACAGAACTGAATAATCACCTCTGATGTGCATTTTTTGTTACTGTATATCCAGTACAGAAATGGCAGACTATGATCTAAGAAAACCTGCTATAGAAAGAGGTAATTTTTCAGTGTAAATGTTCTGAATGGCTACTTAGGAAAACAAGCTATAATAGTGTGAAAAAACCTCAAGGATTTTCTTCAAGGTCTAGTTAATGATAGTGTGGTCTGATAGTGATCTTCTGCCTGCATAATCCTTTTAGCTAGATGTCAGAAAATGAATATTTCAGTACAATATAAAACTGTAGAAAGTGAATGTGTGCTGACCAAATTTCTAATATTCATTTTAAGTCTTTAGCTTTAGTTGCCTGTCAGTGATGTCATATCCACTTTACTCATGTTAGGTGGATGGAGTCAACATTATAACAATGTGTAACATACTCATTAAGGTAATTTTAGTATGGTGATTTGTCACAGGTGGTTTTATTATGTTTTTCTCACACATGTCACTTATGATTACAGTATGCTTGAATTCGCAACACAAAGCTATCTACAGTGGATGAATGGGGAGCCAACTCCTTTCATCGTATGTGTTTAACATTACTTTAGCTAACGTTACATGATGCTAATCAAGAGCTTGGTCTGCATTGCCGGCAATAAGTCTGACTCGTTTCCTGTGGGTGTTGGACTCGGCCCCGGCTGCACTTTGTCACCGATTCTGTTCATAATTTTTATGTACACAATTTCCTGGTGTAGCCAAGTTGCACAAGCCTTCCATCTTGGCTGTCTCAGAATCTCTGCTTTTTGTGGATGATGCAGTCCTATTGGCTTCTTCCGGTGGTAGCCTCCAGCTCGCATTGGAGAAGTTCACCGCTGAGTGTGAAGCGGCTAGTATGAGAATTAGCAACTCTGGTCCTCAGTCAGAACAGGGTGGAGTGCCCACTCTGGGTCAGGGAGGAGCTCCTGCCCCGAGTGGGTTTAAGTATCTTGGGGGTCTTGTTCACAAGTGATGGGAGAAGGGAGCAGGAGCTTGACAGAAAGAAAACAGACTGGTAAAGATAGAGCTGAGTGTAAAAGTGAAGCTGTCGATTTACCTGTCGAACTACGTCCCTACCTTCACCTATATTCATGAGTTTTGGTAATACTGAAAGAACCAGATCGTGGATACAAGCAGCAGAAATTCCTGTGAAGGGTGGCTGGCCTCTTCCCTAGAGATCGGGTGAGGAGTGCAGCCATTCAGGAGGGTCTTAGAGTAGAGCCGCTGCTCCTCCACATCGAAATGAGCCAGTTTTGGTGGGTCGGGCATCTGACTAGAATACATACTGGACCCCTCTTGGGTGAGATGTTCTGGACTTGTCCTACCAGAAGGAGGATCAAGGGAGACACAGTGGCACACTGTACTTTCCACAGAAAGCACAGTTTCACTCTGAGCACATGTGACAGATGTGAAAGGGTCTGGAGAAGCCGCGGAGAATGTTGTGCTGCCTGTAACATCGTTCAGCATGACTCATTTTGGGGGAGAAATTCACCAAATCGTTGGTGATGGTCTGGCAGTCATATCCATGGAGGGACAAACAGATCTTTACAGGCTAGGCAATGGCACCCTGTCTGCCACTAGCTCTTGAGATGAAATCCTTGTACCTATCCCATTTTCAGACCCTACGCTGGTGCAGTGGGACCTGGGTTCCTCCTGTGCACAACAATGCGGGAAGCTTGCACCTCAGACTGGTCCAGAAATGGGAGGACTATCCCGGGACACTATCCATCATCTTATTAGGAGCATGCCCCTGACATTGTCAGACATACATGCAAACAGGTGGGCTCTGGGTACCATTTTGAACTGCTGCAAAGAAATTTTGGCAAAATGGGGGTAGCCTGTCGCCTTATTTTTCACTTTGATGATTCTGTAGGCTGATAATTTTCATTTCCACCAAATGATTTGGCACCTTTTCATTCCCAGTCCATTATCCAGTCCACATCACTGCAGATATCCAGCATGACTTTTTCCCATTGAGATTTGACGCATTTTTCAAAGTGTTCCTTTAATTTTTTAGCAGTGTATTTGGCTTCAGCAAATATTTATACTTTCCCTCAATACTGATGCAGGAAAAATAAATCAAGCAAAAATGAGATTGGTCACATTTGCTCAGGAGTGTTATTGTGAAATGTGAAAGTTCAATGAAGTCAAGTCTATTTCACTATTAGGCAGAGTCGTACATGGGTCTCAGATACCTACATTCTTTCAAAATACATCAAGATGTCTCTTTTTTATTATATATGTGACAGTGGATTCCTGCGGTATTCAGGCATCCTCAGGCTGACAGGTAGGGGACGTCATTATGACTGGCTTCAAAGAGAAAGGGGAAAAACAACTCGTCTCAGCGTTGGAATACAAATCCACAGGCGGTCAAAGTGAAATGGCCCTAACACCAATGAACACAGATCTTTTAATCATGACATCTCTATCTTGTATCTCTTGTCATGTATAGAAAATAACATTAATAAAGAGGGCCAACAGCTGCCACTCAGGGTTACAAATTGGGAGTCTGTGCCCTCGAGCTTGTCGGTAGCAGAGGGATAACAGACTGTGACAATAAGAGACATGAAGAGCAATGAATACGACTTCAAAGCAAGAAGCACACATTCTTAATGTAACCCACAATGACAGAAAAGTAGCTACTACCTGAATAGGAAGGAAAACATTGTCATCTGTGTTTCTTTAGCTTGCAATCCTCTCTGCTCAATCTGCGTCTGCTAAAAAGAACATGATGTATAGAAAATGTGTTTTATTTGTGATATATAATGAAAATCTGGAAAATAAACATGTTATATGTACTGTAAAGGTTAAAAAATATGTTTCAGTTATAAGCAGTGAGGTTCCTGCATAAATAACTAAACCACAAAATACAATCCCCATTAGTCGTTCTGCTGTTAAATATTCATACATTTTCCATAAAACTGACTGCAGTCCATTTCCTCCCCCCTACACTAATACTATACAGTTCATACTCTATACAGGGGCGGAGCTTCAGGAGGGGCTGGGTGGGTGGCACACCCCCAGCCTGGGCCTAGAGGGGGCCCGGATAGGAGAGAAGAGTGCCGGGCCTCAAGTCCAAGGAGAGCTGGAGAAAGTGGGCCCTCTCCTGATAGTATTCAGATGAGCACAGTATACATCCAAATCATAGCCTACCTTGCATCAGCCATCTTTCAAGTTTTACTCTGGACTTTTTAAGGTTGCTACAGTCAGTCTGATTCATGGAAACGTTACAGGACCGACTGACTTTAGTGACGCAGTAGGTGTAAAATATTGAATAAAATGTTGTTCTGCATAACTGCCTTTATTTTCACTCTTACATTTAACTTTATGACAGTAAATTTTAAAGTGGATTGCCAATATTTTCTCCAAGTGTATTTTGGGTAAAACTCGTCAGAAACACAGCTACACGCTGCTCAGGTCAGTCGGCTCTCTGAAATTATTCTCTGCCACTATTCTATGTGATCCCAACTCTGCCAAAAAGAGCTCAAACTGTCCCCCCGACATCCTGAAATATGCGCAAAAGTGGCCACAATGCACAATTGCATCCCTTTGTATGGCATTTTTTGTCTAGAAATGTGTTATTCCTCTCTCCTAAAGCCTCAATTACAATGCAAATGACCAATTGTGCAAATTAGGCGATGATGTCACATAGCGACTTCTAGTGACAATTTGGACAGCCAATAGCTGCTTTTCTAACTGAGGAGTTGGCAACAGTCCACCCTAAATGGAAAGGCCAAAAACCGTTTACTTTGTTGTTACCTAGCCCTTACTTAGAGTTTCTATCTGATTTCTCATCATTTTTATCTAATTTAGAGCTCAGTTAAGATAAAATAATTATAGTGGGTGACTTTAGCATCCATGTAGATGCTCAAAATTACAGCCTCAATGCTAAATTGAAATGAAACCACCCACCACTTTAATCACACTCTGGATGTTGCTCTGACATATAAACTGAACATTTAACAGTATTCCCTGAAACCCCTTTTTGTCTGATCATTACTTAATAACATTTAAATTTACAATAATCTATGGTGGTGTGGTGGTTAGCCTCAGTGACATCTGGAAGGTCTGCGTTTGATTCCACCTTGGCACAGGCCTCTCCCTCTGTGTGGGGTTTGCTTGTTCTCCCCGTGTCTGCGTGGGTTTCCTCCCACAGTCATGACATGCACTTACTGGGGATAGATTCATTGGCCACTTTAAAATGCCCATTGGTGTGAATGACTGTCTGTCTTTCTGTGTTGGCCCTGCGACAGGCTGGCAACCTGCACAGGGTGTACCCTGCCTCTCGTCCTATGTGGGATAGGCTCCACCCCCCCGTGACCCTGAACAGGACAAGCAGAAGAGAAAGGATGGATGGATTACACAGCAGTGAGGAATACATTTAAGTTCAGCAGATATCTTTGTGACTAAGTTTAAGGATACAAACCTTAATCCTCCACTGTTATCTTCAATGCCATGGGCTGACACAGTGCAGAGTAGCTACCTAAACTTTCTTCCCACAGACACTGATTATCTCATTAATAGTGTTACATTCTCACTGCATATGGCTCTGGATACTGTGGTTCCTCTGAAAAAGAAAGCCTCAACTCACAAGTGCTTGACTCCCTGGTATAGCTAATAAACACGCAGCTGAAAGCAGATAACCTATAAACTGGAGAGAGCTTCATTTAACCTGAAAAAAAAAACTTTGTTGCACTATAAAAAAAGCCCTCCAGAAAACTGGGACACTTACTATTCATCACTGATTGAAGAATATAAGAGCAATCCCAGGTCTCTTTTCAGCACTGCAGTCAGACCAATAAAGAGTTGGAGTATTCCTTTAACTTTAACTAGTAATCACATCACAAATTTCTTCACAAACAAAATTTTAACCATTAGAGAAAAAGGTTTTCATAAACATTTCACGGACGTATCATTCTGTATCTGTTTCTTACACTACTCATATTTATTCAGACTCAGTTAACTTCGATAATTCTTCCAAGCCATAAAGATAGATCCCATTCCTACAAAACTGCTAAAAGGAGTCCTGCCTTTAATTAATGCTTCAATGTTAAATATGTTCAATCTCGCTCTAATAATGGACTTTGTACAATAGACCGTTGAAGGTAGCAGTAATTAAACCATTACTTAAAAAGCCATCACTTGACCCAGCTGTCTTAGCTAATTATAGGCCGACCTTCAACTTTCCTTTTCTCTCAGAAATTCTTGAAAGATTACAGAAACAGCATTAGTGAAGGTTATAAATGATCTCCTTATGACCTCTGACAGTGGACTCATCTCTGTACTTGTCCTGTTGGACTTCAGTTGACCACAGGATTTTATTAAAGAGATTAGAGCATGCCATTGATATTAAAGGGACTGTGCTGCTGTGGTTTCAATCATATTTATCTAATAAACTCCAGTTTGTTCATGTAAATGTGGAGTCTTCTTCACACACTAAGGTTAATTATGGAGTTCCACAGGGTTTTGTGCTAGGCCCACTGCTGTTTATGTTAAACATGCTTCACTTAGGCAGTGTTATTAGAAAATATTCTGTACATTTTCATTGTTATGCAGGTAATACCCAGCTTTAAAGCCAGCTGACACACACCAATGGGTTCAACTGCAGGAATGTCGCAAAGACATAAAGGCCCTTTTGATCAAGCTTTGAGTTATGGCTAGAGCAGGTAATCGTGAACCATCCCTTAGCTATGCCGCAATAGCTCTAGGCTGCTGGGGGGGTGGGGCTTCCCATGATGCACTCAGAGTTTCTTCTTCAATCACCTTTTTTCACTCTCTCTGTGTTTCTGCACCACTCTACATTTAATTATTATTCTCTGGCTCTCTTTGACAGCATTTCTTTGGTCCTGTCTCCCTCCCTTCGGCCCCTCCCTGAGCCTGGTTCTGCTGGAGGTTTTTTCCTGTTAAAAGGGAGTTTTACCTTCCTGCAGTCTCAAAGTGCCTGCGTCAAAGTGGGTCGTCTGATATTTGGACTTTTCTCTGTATTATTGTAGGGTTTTTACTTTACAATATAAGATGCCGGAGGCAACTTTTGTGATTTGGTACTACCTGTATATAAATTGAACTTAAATTAATTGAATTTATTTGAATGGAATTGAACAGAACAGAACAAAACTGAATTTAATTGAACTGAGGGAGAATGGTGATGGTAATTCTCTGTAATAATAAATGAGGTCCTACTTATGAATAGAAAGAAATGCTCAAAACAGAACTTACAGAGAAAATAAACAAACAGCTACTTCAGATGTGTCTTTAGTGAATGCAGAAACAGCCAACACAGCTTGTTTTCAACACTTTGGTTTTGCTTTTTAAATCAGGGTTAAATTGCCATTTAAAGAACTACAGCTTTGACACTCGGTTTCTTCTTTTATTGCTGCCAGCAGCAGAAATAGATTATGCTGTGGTTCCACTGTTTGAGCTACTAATACGTTTTTAGTCTTTGAGATACAGATTTATTTGAAACATAAAGAATCTGTGTATGTATATATATATATGTATATATTTGTTAATTTTCTGGTTGTGCCCATATAAGCCAGAACAAGGCAAGTTAGACATTAAAATAGATACATTTTAACTATGTAAGTGGCCTCTTGCAAGTATATCTGAGTAGTCATGGTAATGAGAAAAGGCCAACAGAATGCAATGAATTCAGAGAAAGTGTGAAATTATTTCGAGGGCACAGTTAAATAGCATTTCCTGCTAACAAATCCTTGGGCACTTTATTTTTTAAGGTTAAAAAATGGATTTACAATAAAGAAATTTCCCATGGTATTGAAGTTGTACTTGTGTAAAATCTCTTCATTTTAATGTTTAGCAAACTCAGTTTATTCAAGATTTCCCAGTATGTCTGTGTAGGTCACAGCAATCACAATATTGTATTCTTGTTTCGGAGCTAAACCCTTCCTGTTCTCCAGTAACTTTGGCAGTGCATCTTTCCTCCTGTTAATCTCTGTTCTGAATGTGTGTGAGTGTGGATTTTCAGCTGTAACCTGAGATAAAGCCTGAGATTTCACACTTTATAATGACAAAATACAACATTTGTAATAATTGTCATACTTACTGGACACATTCCAGTCTCTGTCTCTCTCTAACTCACAATTACAGTATATTGTGTTGTTCTAACAATTGATCACAATATAGAAACACTACAATTCTCATCAGTGTTAATATAGCATCAGCAAGTAAATATATTCATGATTATTATATATTCCCTCCCAAGTATTGACAGAACAGCAGCCAAGTGTAGTGTTTGAGCTAAGCTTCCATTTGAGTGTCTCTCCACTATAAATGTTGAGGAGCTTATTTTGGAGTCCTTCATAAAATCTCTTTTCAAGCTTTACCAACATTCATTCAACTCGTCAAAAACAAGTAATTATATCTATAGCATCACTGGTTAGGTAATTCATTGTAAGATAATATATCAGCCCAGAACATCTCCATCACCCCTTCATCCCAGCGTCTTTGCTCTCCTGTTCTGTTTGCAGCACAAGGTTCTGATTTAATCAGCCAGACTGACCAGCTGCAGGCTGGGTGTTTGACTTTGTCCCCTCCGCTACCTGTCAACAGTTTATTTTCTGCTTAGGCTGAGTGGCAGCTACTTTACCTTCTGCCTCATGCTTGTCAGCAAGCACAGACTTGCAATGTCAATATCTCTTAGTCCCAAGCAGATACACATCTAAAGGTCTGCACTGTGAGCTGAGGGTGGAGGTTAATCAATTTTATCTGACCTTAATTTATACAGAGTAAATAATGAACTGACCTGTCTGTATAAAACATTCAAAGAAAAATCATTCAGCAGTCAGGAGGGCCGGGTTCAGGTCAGGCTGGGCCGGGATTTTCTTTGACTTATAGTATTGCAAGTTAGATGGTTCCCGAAGTGGACAAGAATGCTCACAGGTGTCTAATGATGTTATAGAGGTATTCTGAGATATTCAGCTTCTCGTGTTCAAATTCACATCCTCTTTCTTCCACATACAACCACACAAAAATCCCACAGATTGCTCAGGAGGTAACCTAACACCACACTGTGGCTACTGTCCTATTTCCTTTGATAAACAAATACATTCATGTTTTGCTAATGGAATATTTTATAGCAGGAGCCAGATGTTCACTCCGGATTGGCAGTAACTTAATACAGCTGTGCTACAGATGCAAAAAGATTGAGGATAAAAAACAGTGATGGAAAACGACGGAGTTTAAGATCAGTAGAATCTTGACCCCTTTTCATGGGCTTGCAGGCCTCATCAATCTGCTGAAGTGTCACTTTTATATTTTATGCTCCTCACAGCTTCATTCTGCGTGGATGGAATTAGCCACAGTCCTCGTTACATATTATGTAATACGTGAGCAACAGTTCACCTGTCCTGAGGGAAGTGCATAATGTAATTTGCTGTTAGATTCTGATTGATCCTTTCTCCGTGTCTGGGATCATTTCTCATAAGTAATTAATGAGGTTACTGCTGGTGAGCTGCATGCGTTACTATACTCAAGTCCCATCATAGAAACCAGTGGGTGAATTCAGCTGCTGTCTCATGCTGTCGGTATGTAATAAAGTTAAAAGGACAGCATCCAGAAATAGTTGGAGTAGGTTTAAGGGCCTTCACGAGGTTAGTTAGCAAACCAGTACCACAAGACGCAGAATGAAAGCAGGTGTTTCACTAATTTTTCCTTCATGTAATTGCTGTTTGGAGCATTTTCCAAAATGATCATGATCACTGAAGTGAGCCGAGCAACTCACTAGACACAGACAGTTATAATCTTATGTAATATATACATAAATGTTGTCAAAGGCTGCTGTTCTGACACTGATATAAAAGTATCCAGGCTGTGCATTTAAACATGAAGCGCACAAGCTCAAATGACATCAAATTATTATGGTCTGAAAATCAGCTACACACCTCATAAGATATAATATTATTAACCACATATTTGTTTAACTAAAACAGTTCCAAATGAAATGCAACAGTGTGGTTTTGTTATGTGTTAAAATGTGATTGTATGTTGAGAGGGCTTTAAGTGGCCTCAGAGTGGTGCTGGTGGCTGGCTGCATCTGGATAGTATGGTGGGTAGAATGAAAAGCAAAGCAAGTCAGACAGGGCAGAAAGGAATAGATGGACACAGAAACATTTGGTGTCTGGGTATGTTTGACCTCTGTGACTTTGGTCCTGATCTATAATTTAACATTTTGACTCACCTGAAATGGCCCGAGCTTTCAGTAGAATTGGATTTCTCTGTTATATGAGCCCTGAGATTGAAGATATGTATCTATAAGTCGACTTGTTTGTGATACTAGACATATGTGCACTAAAAATATGAAATCACCACACAGTGGGCATAGTGTATTATTCACATATTGAACTGTTTTCCAAGGATAAGGTAACAGCTTGTGGTCCTGGGCCCTTTTCTTTGCAAGAAAAAAGTGTTTTGTTTTGTTTTTTCTTGCCAGCTGTTGTTTAAGATTCGTGGCATATCATTTTTAATCTTCTGTATCTGCAGTATCCAGGGAGACGACGATGAAAACCATGGAAGACACAGGTACTGTAAACTGATACAGGTGGGTGGAGGAAACCATTCACGGTAGAACTGCTGATGAACAGGTCGAGCATTTTGCCCTCCACCAGAGGACATGTACTGTAGCTTAACTATGAGACGAGAGGAGACAGAAGGCTGAGGGGAAAAAGTACCTCTGCAATAACTGGTCACAGATATAAGAACTTACATGCTTTAAAATGCTTTATACATAAAACTTTGAAATATGTTTTAATATATATTTAAATGAATGTCTAGTTTGAGACCCAGACACCCTGTGCTGGCCTTTCACCACTTGCCAGCCTTGTTGGAAGACCAGCCGGATGGCAGCACCAGATAAGCCCTCGATTTGTACTCCCCGAGCCACAAGCCTTGGCTCGTGTTACAAGCTTGAACTTAACTTCATAATTTACTTGGACGAGATAGAGCAGAGCCAAGCTGCACAAAGACATCTGTAATGTAGATGAAAGAGCTCAAACGTCCAGATTCCTGATGGGGTTGCTAGTGATGTAGAGTGCCAAAGAGGTCACAGCCTGGAGACAACAATACTGCTTGCCCATGCTTTGAATCCATCTCCTTTCACTCTGTCTTCCTGAGGAACATTTTCTCAACATGTCTCATCAGCGATGTGGCACCAGGATGTCAGAGTGATAAAAAGGTCTGGTTATAAGCCAGAAGAAGCTGGCTGCCTCTGTCACGGGCAAACAGATCATTCCCTGTAGCCACTGAGGCTTGTGCTGCCTCGACAACAGGCAGTGTTCTTCTATCGAGTTAGAAAAAAGGGATTTGTTCAAGAAGTTATACGATGTTTATTTGTATGAGCTGTCCGAGGCACAAATGTTAACCTTTGTTAAGTAAAAGGAATACTTCCAGTTAGTGTTGATCACCTCTGGACATAAAGCAGCATGTTGGATTGTTTAATTATGGCATATTTACTGCAATTTCATTTATATTTATTGCATATTTATCTCTCTAATGTTATTAATACATTGTTGTTGCATGTGCTTGTATTAAAGTCAAATTAATTATATTTTTTTACACTGAAGCGGTAAAATGAGTGGAAACACGCCGTTTGTCACTGAAACTCAACAAACTCAATTTACATTTCTGAAAAGGAATATGAAAAATTGTAGCAGAGCAAATAAACATGTTTCTGGGTTTTTCAAGGTTTTTTTTTTCTTTGTAAGAAATATTACTATGTAATATAGTTGAATTGTGTAACTTTGCATTTTGCAGCCCCGATCCCTATAACAAGCTACAGCATTAAAGATAATACTACATTGTTAATGTCAAACAAAGAACAATGCTGGGGACATAAGGATTAATGTCAGTTTTATAATACTGTAATGATATCGTAATACATCGAACAATATTACATCATTATTACGAGGTTACTACCCAAAGTCAGTATAGAAAAATACGCATTCAAAGATATTACCATTTTATTACTAGCAGGCTATCATACTGTTACCATAATATTACTACAGTGCAACTAATTGGTTTTGCCTTGTAGGCATAAATTTGTTACCCCAGTTTTTATTACCCAATTACACAAGTTTCTATTTGCTATTGCTCAGCTATAACTATTGTTGATATGAGATAATTACTTGAGATTACTTCAGAAATTGTCAATAATTTCCTATTTTACCATATTTCAACATGAAGTGCTACATTTGTTTCCTTTTCAGTCAACTGACAGAAGTGCTCTCATGGCTTAAATCATCTGCACATTACAGTCAGTAAATCTGCTGATCACTTTTGGAGATGTTTCATACTCGTTCATCCACTTGGAGATGCTGCTTACACTTTTAAACCCTTTTTACAGTGGAGTAAAAAGCCTATTGGATCTGTTTTTGTGCAGAAGAAACAGCCAACATTTGAGTCTGTTTGCCTTTTTGACCTAAGCATAAATAGAGCAGAGAATGGGAAAAAAGGACTGGAGCAAAACAGTAATATCACAGTAACTCTGATCTCCCCCTAGACCGCTCAGCCCCTCAAGGCTGCCCTTAACAGTGCCACATGGTCTCTGTTTAATAGCCCCCCCCCCCCCCCCCCCCTTTTTTTTTTTCCCCCTTGTGGACGCAACCAAAAAAA
>VOQJ01045419.1:0-10343 GCA_015052665.1 Apistogramma diplotaenia | reverse complement strand
CGCTAACGCCCTGGAGAACAGACAGGCCAGTGTATGATCCCACAGGAAATGTGTGTGTGTGTGTGTGTGTGTGTGTGTGTGTGTGTGTGTGTGTGTGTGAGAGAGAGAGAGAGAGGGAGGGAGAAGTGAATGCAAATATCAGAATAATTTGGAATGGAAATTAAATGGTCAATTACAAGCAGGGAATTAAGCAGAACAATGCAGGTGACTTTAACCAAATGGGGAGATGCACACGAAACCCAGTGAAGAAGTTGTTCAATCAAATAATGATTCGTTTTTTGTTTTCCAACCTTTTGCACCTGTCCTGTCTGGCAGTTTTTGCAAACAGAATGATGTCCCGAATGCATTGTTGTACCAGACATATTTGCTTTTACAAGACGAGCTTTATTAATTTAAGCTATTCTTTTATTTTTTTCATTCATGGAAGATCGGACAGGCAGGAAGGAAGGGCGGGAGGAGGGGAGATGGAGAAAGAAAGAAAAAAGGTACAACCCAGAAGAGAAGAAAAAACACATGTATATACATATAAACACAAACACACACACAGCCGACGGGGGTGAGAGGGGTCAGGGGTATTGGGAGCCAGATATCCACCAGGCAACAGTCTGCTGATACAGTGTCTCTCACTGATAATGATGGAAGGCCTCAGAGATCCAGTTTGCCCAAGTCACATGGAGGAGGGAGGGAGAGAGCATCTGGCTACAGATCTCCAGGAGGAATTTAATTGCCAGGGAGCCGAATATTAAACAATGTCGATGTTTTTAGGTCAGGATGACACAGATTTTTCCGTCACCCTTCAAGTCCACTGGTACACTCATAGAATCCAATTTTCCAAAATATGGGTTCTGCTGAATCCTGTCCTGGTCAGACGTGCCTCGCTCCAGGTTGTTCACTTCCACCTATGAGTGACCTCAGAGCTGGACTCCCGTCCAGCTGCGGCTGAGTCTGTACGCTCTGCCCAAGCCCTCAAACTGGCCGGGCAGCTTTACCAGACCCGATCAGCCGCCCAGACCTACTTGATTTCCTGGTAGTCAGGTATTCTTCAAGCCCAATGAGAAGAAGCAGACACATCATTCCCACAACGGTCCAACTGGATGTACTGCTGGGACAGCAGGTCCTCCTTTCCCTGATCTCATTATGAAAGTTTGGCTGGTGATATTGAGCAGAATGGCCAAATCCATAGTTAATTTCCAGTTTGGAAGATATTTGAAGAGAGGCTCCCTCTCCCCTCCCCTCTAATTTTTCATGTGTCTGGGCAAACACAAAAGCTCCCTGAGCACACTGAGCAACGCTGTGGCTACACACCTACTATAAATATAAGCCATTCCATCTTAAAAGAAGCGCATTTCTTTTTTATTTTGGCTCGGTGATGGCTGCCCCACTGCCCGATCGCTTAGCCATGATCGTGTCTCTTAACTCCATCGCACTGTTCTTACCCAGCTAACCTGCACGGTGCCACAGTGCATATGGGCAGGCACGTACACTCAATAGTATGCGATGATTGGATGCGTAGCGTAGGCGGCTCATATCGTATCATTGGCTGAACACCAGACACTACAACATGGTACGGAAAGAATTTTTATTGGTCTAATTAGTTTACGTTTTATGTTGGATTAAATTTTTTGCGCTGCATAGATTTTCTGCTGCGCCGAGAACGTGCGAGCAGTGCGCGATTGCACAGCTTAGAGGGAACATTGACCACGACCACCAGGGGAGTGGGCCGAAAGCTACGCCGAGACGCCCGACCCCCACCCTGGGACCCCAAGGCGCCCAACATCCCGGGGTAGCAGCGACGACCAGTGGAGAGCAGCGGGTGTGGTGGTGAGGAGAAACTCCTGTGTCACAGGGGCCAGAGTTCAGCAAACCACATACACACTCACTCATTTTCACACACAAATACTGTACACGAACACACACATACACACACGTGCACATACTCATACAAACACGTATATGTGCACTCATGCACACACATACACAGACATACACATACACACACGGACACAAAGCCAGCAGAACCCCCGGGAAGCAGCCGACCCAACTATGTTTTCCAACTTTGAAACACAGAAACCACAGCATGAGCCCGAAAGAGCCGCATGCAGCTCCAGAACCGCAGGTTGCCAACCCCTTATCTAAACAAAGTTACTATCGACAAACAAACCAAACCTAGTAACAAGTAATCCTTACCAAAAGTAGCCTGTCACAATCCCGAACAGTAAGTTATTCAAAATGTTAAGCGATCTGTGTTAAAGTCATCAATATAACTCCATAAAGACTGCTTCCTTTAGTAAAAAAATAAGAGGACCAAACCCCGTCCAAATGCTAAACAAGCTAAAAAAGCTTAGTCAAGCTCATGTTGAAGCTGCTCTGTTTCCTGTTCCACTTCAAATGACTTTGGCAACAAGATTGGCACCACCCCTCAAAAGTCATCTAACGGAGCGGGCGGCACCGATCATGACTGATCCCCTTCATGGTGCTCAGCTACCCACACTCCGTGTTCAACCAACTGCAGCTCAATTTCGAGGGCGGGGGCAAATGACTGGGCCCTTTATTCCCTTTATTATTTAATAAAGCTCATCATGACATCATTTTACAACATACATACAACAAAAGGGCTTTACAAGCTTCACACACTACGGAAAATAACTTTTTCCTTTTCTTCTCGCTTTGCCGCTCCACTTTTATGCTTATATGAATTAGCACCACTCATGTCAGCATCGTCAGTAAAAATGCTGCACTTAAGGCCGTTACACGCCGGACACGTTGTGTTAAAAACAACGTGAAACTCTGAAACTTTTGGATGCGATCTTGTCATGTAACCTATATTCACACCGAACGCGTTGTGTTTTTGCGAATAAATCGTCCTCATAAAATGCACTGTGAAAAAAATGCAGTTGACATCAAGTGATTAATGGCGTCCTGATGTTTCTAACCAAGAGCAGGAAGAAGCAGAGACTCTGGTTCATCAGCTCCTGAAAGCAGCAGCAGGGAGAGTTTCATGTTTGAACCCGGAGCTGAAGCTGCATCGCGGCCACTTTCATGTATATTTCAGGATGTCAGGGGGCAGTTTGAGCTCTTTTTGGCAGAGTAGCGGCAGAGAATAATTTCAGAGAGCCGACTGACCTGCGCAGCCTGTAGCTGTGTGTCTGACGAGTTTTTACCCAAAATACACAGAAAACATCAGTGATCGACTTGAAAATTTTCATGTCATAAAGTTAAACGTAAGAGTGAAATTAAAGCCAGTCATGCAGAACAACCTTTTATCCAATATTTTACACCACCAAAGTCAGTCGGTCTTGTTTTTAGAAACCATGACTCAGTCTGACTGTGGTGACCGCTAAAAGCCCCGCGTAAAACGTGAATGATGGCTGATATAAGATAGGCTATGCCTTTGGACGTATACCGTGCTCATCTGGATACAATCAGGAGAGGGCCCGCCTTCTCCAGCTCTCCTCGGACTCGAACTTATTCTCTCTCCCACCCGGGCCCTCTCTAGGCCCAGGCCGGGGGCATGCCACCCTCCCAGCCCCCCTGAAACTCCACCCCTGCACACAAGCTGAAGGACCTAAACTTACCATCCCGAGACGCAGCTCAGAGTGATCAGCGTTCAAATTTGGTTCCAAGTGCATCTCCGTGGACATACAGTAGGGTAAAGATAAACTCCACATTGTTTGTACACACCTTTGTCCTGGCAACACCTCACAAAAACAAGTTGTCCAGAAACAGATCTACTGGATCTTGGGTGAGCCCCCACTTGTCACGAACTGGGCCACATGGCAATGACAACAAAGGGGAGATGCACACGAAGCCCAATTAAAAACGTGTTTATTTCTAATTAAAGGAACAGAAGCAGAACTCAAACTAACAGCCGTGTCCGTGAGCGCACGAGACTCACTGGTGTGAATGGAAATCTTATTCAGTCTCTTGATCTCGTGGCTGAACTCCAACATGATAACATCTGCTGGGTCCATTATGGTGAGAATGTCCTGTGAGCTCTGCAAAGGCAGATGATGTGAAGTGTGTGTGGAGTGAGGACCCAAATACAGATCTCAGATGCAGGCAGATGGGGATTAAGGGAAAGCAACCATTTATTATGGCTGATATAACAAACTCAGGGAAACAAACTGCAGAAACCTAAACTGAAAGGAAACACTGGAGAACACGAAGACATACACTTGACATAAGCTGCCACATATGACAAGAGGCCAGGGACAAAAGGAAACTGAGACAACACGCAGAGGGATAACAAGGGAGCAGAAGATGTAATCAGAAGATTTACGTTTTTCCCCCTTAGCCTCAAAGCCAGTATCTGCAGCAGTTATTAAAATATTCCAGTGTAGTATTGTGCACATGGATGCTTACCATAAAAAGTGTGACTTGTCTAAACATTGGTAACTAAGAAAACATGGCAACAAGTAGCCAGGTAATTGATTAATATATTTATTAAAAATTGTATAATTATTGTGCCGTGGAACCTCAGACTGACAGAAGTGGCATTTCCTTCCAAATACATAGCAATGTAACGATAACCAAAGCAGATTATGAAGTGGATCCCGAAAAGCTTCAAACATGCCTCGTTTCCTGCCACAGTGACTATGAACAGGGTTGCAGTGCTGACGTTTAGACAGTGTCATGGTCCTGGGCTTTGCCTGCTGTTTTGTGCTTTTATTCTGAAATTCTGTAATCATTGATATTCCTCTGTGTTTCCCTTGAGTGTCAGTTTATAGTATGAGTCTGGTTCTTAGTTCTAGTAAGTATTCCCGTTTCCTTTACCCTCCTTGTTTCATCCCTGTGTTCCATTGCCTGATTATTTCTCCCTCTGTATTCCTGCCTCTATCATGTCAAGTCCTTTGTATTTAGGTCATGTCTGTTTCAGCTCTAACAAATCTTATTATCAGATACAGAACAGAAAACACACTGAAAGACTGCAGTTGTTTTCTATTATTTTAAATGCATCGTTTGACTGTATTTAATGCTGTTGGTTGTTCCATGTTCATAAGAAAAAGATAGCTGTTCCATGCATTTCCAAAGAGAGTGAATGCAATTCCTGATTTGTAAACAGTATTTCCTGTGATGACAGATGAGAAACATCAGTTATTGTAACTGAAATATGGAATGTATTTGTATACCCAAACAACATGCACTGTCACCAAACTATTGTGCAAATAAAACTGTTGCATTATATGAATAAATATTGTGAAACAACAATTTTTTCTTGCAATTATTCATGCAGTACATTACTTTATGGTAAAACTGAAATCTAAAACTGATCAATATGCTCTATTTATCTCTTTGTATTTGTTTTTCACAGTCTTTACAAATATTAATTTGTGATCAAAGGGTAGCAACACAGCACACAGAAAACTCTTTGCAGTTTTCCTTGTTGTCTAGATTTAGAAATTAGATCCAGAATGTCAGTTGAAAAGTAAAGCACCAAGAATTTCCACAAGTGCTGACAGAAAAAGACTGAAGAAAGAACAGTAGTCTCACCCCTGCTGGTGGTCCTGGAAGGCAGAATAAATCTTCCTGGAGTTCTTCCTTACACTCTTGTGTCTCCTACCTCCAGACAGGGACCTGCTGCTCCCACCTAAAGGCTCAGATACTGCACTCATTCTGTCTCAAGAGCAGGTGTATGATTGTGCATGAATAATAGGTGTGTGCAGGTCAGCGTGAGAGTGTCTGTGCTGGAGCTACCTGCTGCTCTGGATCAACGCTACAGCGTTACAGACTGAGACTGGCTCACTCAGCAAGCCAGTCATAGCCTGCTCTGACTGCTTAAAGGTACAGCACCAAAGACATTCTGATACTCAGCCCAAACACATGCCCATATGCACACATAAGAGCCAGTGGCACCGCTGGAATTAATGTGTTCAGCTTTCTGCTGATTAATCAGTTAAATAGTTAATAATTTGACAATAATACAAAACTCTTAAGTGTTTTGTTTATTACTGCTATATGATAATATAAGTATAGTTATAGTACTATGATCATTGTTTGTGAATAACTGTAACTTGCTAATTGCTATGCATCAAGGTGGTCATGATTTCTGCTTTTATCTTATGCTTTGCTCCTCAGTTCATCCTCTATGTAGTCAATTACATTTTTTGATATAGAGCCAAATCACAAGAAACATTTGGCTCAAGGTGCTTTAATTAGAAGGTGAAGATCCAACATTAATAACAGAAAAAACTCAAGGGAGGCAGTGGCGCTGTAGGTGGGTGCTTGCCTTGCAACCAGAAGGTTGCTGGTTCGAGTCCCCACCTGAGCACATGCGTCCCTGGGCAAGACACTTAACCCCACGTTGCCTAGTGTGAATGTGGTTGTGTGAATGGTGACGGTGGTGGTCAGAGGGGCTCTGTCAGACTGCCCCAGGGCAGCTGTGGCTACAGTAGTAGCTCACCACCAAGTGCGACTGTGGAGTGAATGAATGATGCACGAAATTGTAAGTGCTTTGAGTTCTCTGTTAAGAGACATAAAGCGCTATATAAGACTAATGCATTATTATTATTAACAGTCCAAAAAGAACCCTATGAGCAGCACTTGGCAACAGTGGGAAGGAAAAACTCCCTTTTAACAGGAAGAAACCTTCAGCAGAACTACCGCTTGGGGCTGAAGGGAGAGAGACAGGACACAGTGTAGAAGAGAGCCAGAGATTAACATACAAGTTTTGTTAATCCAAGATTGCAGCTGCACCTCTTTACCCGTCTGTGTGACTGAAGTCAGTGGTTTTTTTATTTTTCAAGTGATTTTAATTTTGAAAAACACCAGTCAGTGTATATGTTTTCTGGATTATTCTAACACATATATTAGTGAACTATTTTAAATTATTTTTATGAAATTAATAGTAGTCTGGACAAACTCTGGATTGGAGTAGTTCTGGCCAGCTCTGCAAACAGGAAGTGTGCTAAGCAAACACCTTTATTAGACAGTAAAGGTTCAAATTAAGGAAATATTTTGCCTTGCCTCTCAACTGGACTTCATGTGAAGGACAGCTTGCATCATCATTGACCCTGGAGGAATTGTATTTTCCCTGTTCTCCTGGACATGGAGCCTGCTGGCCTGTTGGAGCTGAGTCTGGTTGAGTTTGCTACATGCAGAATCCTCATAATAAAGGGAATGATACACTCTAACACTAACACTGTGAACGATATTTTAACAGCACTAGCGTGGATTTCTACATTTTTTGCTACTGTGAGGAGGGAAAAAATTGTATATTGTCAGAATTTCACATTTTAGTCGCACCCCCCACCAATCTATGAGAAAAAGTGCGTCTTATAGTCGGAAAGTATGGTAATTTACAATAAGTCTTCCTGTTCTAATTAGTTGGTACTGACACATTATGGTTGATACAATATTAAAAGGAGTTTACTTTTAAAATATACAATCAAAACAACACACTTAATGGAGATTTTTTTTTTTTTACCCTGCATCTAACTGTTCTGGAGGATTGAAGGTCCTCAGGAATTTTTATATAAAAAACCTGCTGACAAAAAGTTGGGACAAACATGAAGTGACCACAAATTTATAGTAAATGTTGTTAAAAAACTTCAGGCTTTTAGCTGGACTTTGAATTTATATTTTTTCTCTTTATTAGATGTTTCATATTTTAAAAACACTTTAAAACAGTTTTTCATCAAATCAAAATTATAGACTCTTGTTTTGGGACAAATGATTTTGTGGGCACCAGCATGTCATAAAATCATATAAATCACTAAATAAAAGTAATAATATTTGTGCCAAAATCTCTCAGAAAATTAACCCCAGTTATGTTTTATGAATTTTTACAATTAATGTGCAAAGAAATTTGTACTTTTGTGTGGGACATGAGTTTACCAAAGTCTCAAGACTTTGGCATGATTTTTTCTTTCAATGGCCATATATATGTATACAAATACTACTGTATATTAAATTAATGATCATTCAGACTCAACATCTTAATCAATCAACCAAACCACAATAGTCTGCTAAGGTACAACAGGAAACGAAATCAATAATAACATAATGATCTGAACCATATCAGTGTCAGAGATGACTGTGGGATGAAGAACGCCGAGCGCGACTGAAAATACTCGCTGACAATTTTTGCAGTTTTCCGTAAACTCATCCCACTGACGCTGTTCAGCTGTGGATGTGTGTCTTCCCACTCACGTGTTTATCTGGGGATGTGGTGGAGTGTTTTTAAAAGGTGCAGGTGTGTGGCATCTGTCGCTAGGAAATGGTGACAGCAGTGCCAGCAGACCGGGTGGTCCTAAGAGGCTCCATGACAAATTTGCTGACCTTAATATTTCCTGTATTTTATTTTGTGCTTAATTGTTGCATTTAGTGTTGATGTGTGTGACAGAGAGGAGTATTGGACGTTTTTGAAAATACGTAACAAATCCCGTCCCATATCGGTTCAATAAGGGACGCAACATTTAATTGCCAAATAAAGGACGATTCTGTATTTAATGGGACAGGTGGCAACTCTAGTTATGACATACTCTGAACGTGCATGCACCAAACAAACAAACAAACGGGGGTTATTTGGATCTAGAGCAGAGTAAGATATTGTCTTTTGAGACCACAGAAAACACAGGTAAGTACACTGGCAGTTATGTATGTACATTTAATTTTGATCAAATGTTAGTGACATCAGCTGACAAAGCATGTCTAGCAAATGTACCGCTAGACATGCTAAATGTCATCTCAGGGAAGACGTACCAATCTGCACTTTCAGTTCCCTCCGTGTTGTGATCGCTCTGCTTGCCCTTCTCTCCCGCTCTCTCTCAAGTTTCGCCTTTATTAGGATGTGACTAAATTTCCACCTCGCTATACGATTGGTAGTCTATGCTGGGGTTCTGCAATCCGATTGGTAGTCTACAGTCAGAGTCTCCGGGCCAATGACAAGGCTACTGTAGACACGACTTCAGCGAACCTCTCAAAATCTAGCGCCGACTGCTGATTAGCATTCCCACCTTTAGAGGTTTCTTTCACCCCAGTTGGAATTTAAACTGTTATGTGACCAAGGTTGCTGTTGTCAGAGATTTTACACATTTTCAGGCTTTCAAAAATATCTTCATAACAAGCACAGAGCTTGTATTGTGGATAATTTTGAAGTAGTATGCCCTAATTCAGCAGTAGATCAGTCATTTGAGCATTTTTCTGAAGAGCTACCTTGTTCTTCTGAAGAGCAACCACATTGTTTGCAAAACAGTGAAAGAAATAGGCAAAATACTCAAACAAATATAGAAATATAGACAAATATAGAAGATGATGTTCTAAACATCTGACAATGTTCTGACAATGAGAATTTGATAGTCCGATTGGAGCATTATTTCAAAAATGTAGGAAAACCATTCAGTGGTGTTAACAAAGAGACAAAATGGAAGAAATTGTTTATGTTAAAATGGGGAGTGGTCCAACCTGTTGAGATTGTCTTTGGCATATGGTAAAGAAATCAAATATTTTGTACATATGATCAGGTTCCAGACAAGTTTGTTTATATTCCTATATTAGAGACTTTAGTTTTTTTTTCCAACAAAGAGATATGTAGCAATTTTGTTCAGTCTTTAGATCAACATGGAGTGTACAAAAATGTCTGTGATGGTAGCTATTTTAAAGCTTAAGCCCTCTTCTCGAACAACAAAAATGCTGTTCAAATTCTGAATTTCTTTGATGAGTTTGAAATTGCCACTTGGCCAATCCACTTGGGTCTGAGCATGGAATTCATAAAATTGGAAGCACTGACTCCAAAAATTTATTCCACTCTCATGAATATCCATCTTGTTGCATTATTTCACTGCCAGGATATTAAAAGTATGGCATCAACTCAACCTTGGAGCCCCTGGTACATGATCTCAAAATCCTTGAGTCCTCAGGAATCACTGTCTTTTTTTCCAAAAGTCTAGTTCATGGAACAAATTACCAGAGGTGGCAAAAGTACAGACATTCTGTACTTAAGTAGAAGTACAAGTACTTCTGTTGAAAACACAACTTTTTCAACTTCTTTACTCAAGGAAAAGTAATAAAGTTCCGGCTCTAAAATGTACTCAAAGTAAGAAAGTAAAAGTAGCTCTTTGTCCTCTTTCTTACATCTTTCTTCATCTCTGCTCTCTCTTTTCTCTCTCTGGAAACACAGCAGCTGTTCTTTAAGTTAGCAGACGCATTGTGTGGCAAACTGCAGGCACTTTTTGTGCTTTACATTTTCTAACAGTCATTTTTCTCACCGTTCCTCCGTGTAGCCTCTATGTAAAGCACAACTTACATAGAGCTCTGAACGAGCTTTGCGGGAGTCTCTCCCACTACGGTGTGGCATGTCCCCCCCCCCCCTTATCGACTTCCGCTAAAAACAACGCTAACCGGAA
>VOQJ01045417.1:0-14217 GCA_015052665.1 Apistogramma diplotaenia | reverse complement strand
AGTTCACTGTCTGTGTTACAGCGCGTTCTGTCTCAGGACGTTTCCTGCTGCAGTGATGCACCATCAGCTCACCTGTGCAGGTCTTCTGTATCGTCTCCCTCACCAGTCCGCTCTTTTCCCCGCACACTGCAGGCGAGGAGAAGACGGTTTACCTCCGATGTCAGCGATCAGATCCTTTGCGTGTTTGTAAAAATCCCAGTTTTCCACTTTTCGTTTGGCCATTTTTGGAGGTCAGATGAGCTTATAAATGGCCCTGTAAAAAGTGCTGATGGCTGATCAATGTGTCACAGGTCTTGGCCCGCACGGCAGGTGTTGCAGTGCATTGTGGGATTTGTAGTATAACTGGTGGGAGTGCTATTTATCCACGTGCCATTAATAATAGCCGTATGAAATCATCTCGCGGGCCATATAAAATGATATCGTGGGCCGGATGTGGCCCGCGGGCCTTGAGGTTGACACATGAGTTAGATGCAACAGGGTCAAAAAAGCTCCAGTAAGTGTACTGTGTTGATTATAATTTTTAAAAGTAAATTCCTTTTAATATTGTAGCAGCCATCATGTGTCAGTACCAACTATTTCAAACAGGAAGACTTATTTTAAATTACTGCATAAATATATGAATTATAAGTGGGGGCCAGCGATGGCTGTCAGCAGAGGTCATGCAACATTTCTACTGTAAACATCTCTTTTTACAGCTCAAAAGGTGTTTTTGTCACCACCATCCAACTTGTTTTTTAGCAATGAAGACTTAGCTTTCATTGCTGAAAACGTATTTAATTTTATGTATGACTAACTGCTCTCTTGATCACCCCTTTACCAAAAAACACAACATAAAATGTGAGTCGGGCGACTCGGGTCATGTTGGTCACGGCCCTGAGATGCTGCGTTGGGCGTCCCTTATTTTCATTTGTGAAAGGTGGCAACCTTAGTTGTACTTAAATATTAAAGTGAAATGTATATACAGGCAATCGCGATTAAATGGAGAAGTTTTACATTATAAATATATTCAGATTCCTAAATTCATACGTGAAAGAAAGTTGATGGAAAGATTAGATCTTTTTTCGATGTTCAAACGGGATTTGAACTGTTCGGTCTGCAGCAGCAGCGACGCAGGTTACCATCAGTTTCCTGTTTAAGGAAACAAAGGTTGCAGCGGAAAAATGCTACACCTGAAAAATACAACCTGCACAGATCAGTTCCGCTGTGGCTGCAAGATGATCCGCATCAAGTCTTAGTCTTGGTTTTCTCTTAAATATTACACCTTGTTGAGGTAGACTGTTGCGCTTCAAATAACGAGTTCGATCCTTTTTTCCTATTGGCTCCTCCCCCGATTACGAGCTGACTGACAGCTGCCTCGGTCTATCACACCGCGTTGTGTCTTTACGATGGGCGTGGAAACGCGACCCTCGTTTTTCTTGACTTTTCCGTCCATTTCAGTTCGTCGTCACTACCACCGTCCTTTTTAACCGGGACAACATGGCTACTGCAGCTAATCGTTACTACAGCGAAGACGGCAGGGCCACGAAAAGACAGAAAACTGACGGAATGGCTACGGTAAGTTGGTTTGAGGACGCCTGGAAATTAATTTAGCGTGCAGCGCGAACACGGTGCTCGTTAAGTGTTGTTTCTCCGTGTACTTTGATTCATTCAGATGTGTGCGGGAAATGAGTCACGACGAGCCGCGGGTTATTAAATCCGTGCCCGGGCAGTGAGCTGTCCTGCGTAACCGGCCTTTTGTACGCTTTTAAAGTTTAAATCGTGTGTATTTTAGAGTAAAGCTGCTCGGGTCGAGTTTCGCAGCGTAAATTTGAATGGGGCTGTCGCAGGGCGGTTTCCCCGGCTCGGCCTTGCAGTAGCTCGGCTTTGTTCTAGTACCGGTAACGTTAGCAGCGTGCTAGCTGTTAGCCACACATGAAATAACCTTCTTTTTTTTTTTAAAGGCGGGCACATTTATGTATCACGGTAGGCTGAGCCCACCAGTTACACATGAAAACAAAACAGAAAGGTGTGTTTGAATCTGAAGCCGTGGTACTGGAACTGTGGGCCTGATTAGCACCCTTCCCCCAACCGCTCCGGCAGCTCACGGTACTATTCCTCCGTCCCGGCGGAGCTGCAACTAACTTTGCTCAGTTTGTGTTTGGCAGTTTTATTAGACAGTATTGATAGTGTGGTACCGTAAAAACGTATTTTATTTTTGTAATGTTTAGTTAAAATCTACATTTGTTTCCTCCCCACTCGTGCTTATTTCCACAGATGAAACACGCTAAGTTTGGCTATAATTATGTCTTAATTATTTGAGTTAAAGTCAACTGTGGTGATTATATAGAGACACTGTGCAGATGTTTATGGGCCTCACACAGATCGTCAATATCTCCAATCCGTATGTAACAGGGGTACGAAGATCCACACAAAACCCTTCCCTCCGTGGTGGTGCACGTTCGGGGGCTGGTGGACGGCGTTACAGAAGCTGACCTGGTTGAAGCTCTGCAGGAATTTGGAGCCATCAGGTAAAAACCTTGATGCTTGAAGAGTCAATCACGTCCTTCAAATCAGCTCTTCAACTCTGATCCACTGACTGTCGTTCTTTTATTAGCTACTTTTAATTCATGTTTAATGGCCTGAGTGTCTGTACTATTCTTAGTAAACAGGTTCTTAAAGGTTCTACATGAATGGTTATCATCAACTTTAAGCTTTTCTTGGTCTTAGCTATGTGGTGGTGATGCCCAACAAGCGCCAGGCGCTGGTGGAGTACGAGGATATGAATGGATCATCCACAGCTGTAACCTATGCTGCAGACAACCAGGTATACATTGCCGGCCACCCAGCCTTCATCAACTACTCCACCAGCCAGAAGATCTCCAGGCCTGGAGACTCTGATGACTCGAGAACTGTTAACAATGTTCTTCTGTTCACCATCATGAACCCCATCTACCCCATTACCACGGTAAGTACAGTCATGCGTCCCTGCTTGGAGTACAGCTAACAGTGTCTTTAAACGTTATCACCTCTCAGTAGAAACCTAAATCTTAGCAGCTGTGCACTTGCATGAAAGCTCTTATACTCGACTGCCACTCGAGTAGGGTTTGGTAGTGTCAGTCGTGTGTTGGATACTGAAATATTTAAAGTATGTTTAGCCTTTAATGTTGAATCTGCTGTTTTTCTATGAAAACCGTATAAAAACACAACTGCTCTTGCTCCTCAGAGAATACTGGGACACCCTGCAGGCCCTGAACCTGCCGCCACTTAGTTTCACTGAATATTTTTCCTCAAACTGAACACCGGAGTTTGAGAAGCACTGGACTTGTAGTTTGATCGCAGTTCTCACCTCGTGAAGGGTGGTCACCTCTAAAACTGATCACACTTGCTTGTCCACATCACACATGGAAGTTTGAAGAGAAACAAAATCTTTGATGTGTTCACCAAAACTTATAACTGATTCAAACAATCAAAAGCCAGGGGTGTTGAATTTTTAAAAGTTTAAACCTCTCATTAGAAATATAAAGTGTGCCTGAGGAAAAAACGTTTTAGAACCTAATTAAATGAGGCTTACAGTGACTTTGTGTGTCTGTGTTCTCAGGACGTACTCTACACTATCTGCAACAACTGCGGGCCGGTCCAGAGAATTGTTATCTTCAGGAAAAACGGCGTTCAGGCAATGGTTGAATATCCTTTCATGTGTTCATTAGTTGCTATTTTATTGTACGAAGTGCAAAACGATGGGAATCTGGTATCTTTAAAATAAAGGGGAAACATGGTATTAGGAAGAAGTTGGAGATTTACCCAGTTTGTCGTGCTTTCAGTTCTAAACCCATCAGAGCCTTTATACACTCAAAGATTAGCACGTTGCTTCCTGTATTCTGACACATGTAAAAAAGAGACTGTTGGGGGTTCACGGGTCCTCACAGGGTCCTTCTTTAGTAGCACTGATAAATCACCTCTGATAGTGGGTGCACATGATGTCCTTAACCATGCATCACATTTGACTCTGTTCAAAGCGCACAGAGAGCCAAGGCGTCACTGAATGGGGCAGATATCTACTCGGGCTGCTGTACCCTGAAGATCGAGTATGCAAAGGTAACGTGATGAGAATCCTTCAGTGTCTCACAGGAGGTTTAATTTAAAGGACGTGCTGCGTTTTTACCCCACGCAGGCGGTTTTTGAATTTGATAACTCGAGAACCTCAAAATTCACAGCACAGAGGAAGTTCGTCTCTGTGACCTCGACCTCATCAAGGTCAAGATCAGTGGTCACGTTTTCTGAAAGTCTTGTGAACTTGGTGGTGTCACCCAGGATTTTCAAAGTGATGCTAACCCTGCCTGCTTAATTCTTACCATAATAATGCCAATCACAGGGATTCATTTTAGCATTTCTTATACCTGCTTCTTACTGGGTAATTTTAAAGCCATTTGCTTTTTAAAGTCACTGAGGCTCAGATGTGCTCATTGAGATTTACCAAGACCCGATGATGTGTACTTCCTGTACTGCCTGAAGATTCTGCTGCCAGGAGACTGAGGCACAGCCCCGGTGGTTTTGGTTTTAATATTTAATTCAGCGGCCTTAGGACCTCGACACACGGGGAGCAACGGCAGCTTTGACATTTTCACAGCAGTCCGTGTTGGACAATAAAGATGAAGTCAGAATATTTTACTGGAGCTGACTGTTAAGTTTCCTCTATAAAAGAAAAAACAACCTGGGTTCATCTTGTATCACAGGAAACAGCACGAACATCATCTGATGGATGGTGACCATAAATTCAGAGCCTTTTTATTTAAATCGATATGTGTGAAGTGTCATATGATGGAAAGTCAAACAGCTAAAATCATGCTTTCCTGCTGAAAGTGGTTGCAGACTGCAGCATACTCTCCTCTCATTGGTCAGTCAATGAAACCCTCGCTGATTGGTTTAGAGCCCGGTGGCAAAAGTAGAACATGTTTCGAGTGACTTGTTCCTTCATATCACTTTTTTTCTTCAGTCTGAGGAACTGTTAATGATTTCCACTAAAAATACTTTTTAAACTGGAGCATCTCCATATGAATCATCACTGAAGCATGTAAGAGTGCAGCAGTTTGGCCAGTTTAAAGTTGAAAGGCAGTTTTTTCATTCATTTTTTTACCTTTTTATTTCAGCCCACTCGTCTGAATGTGTTCAAGAATGACCAGGACACCTGGGACTACACAAACCCCAACCTGGGGGGCCCAGGTAAAACCTCAGCACCATGAATGCATCCCTGGTCTTTTCCTTAGTGGTACGCGCTGTCTGATGGTGAGCCTTTACTGCCACTGTGGGGGTAGCATGCTACTGGCAGGTGGAGTCAGCACTCGTCACTGATGATGCTAATAATGGTTTATTTTTAATAAGTGTGGCATCATGAGTGAAGTGTTGTTTGGCTCTTCACATTTCTCAGAGTTGACAGGTTCAATCCAGCTGCAAAGGTCCATAACTGAGTGATGAGACTGGCAGGAACAGACGGATCAGCTGACCAGTGTTCCTGTGTTTACTCCGTTTGAGGTCTCTGCATTCAGTGTTTTACGTTACGAGGCTCCCAATGTGAGTAAAGTTTGGTGGTGGAGTCTGTTTCTGCACTCGGGCTGCATCACCTCACCTGTGTTGGCTGGTTTGTGCTCCAACAGCCTGCTGAGCCGGCTCATCCCAGCTGAAATTATAGCTGGTGGCAGTGTTGACTTAAAAAATGGAGCAGGACAGGCTTCTTCACCTGTGGAGCTCATGTTGGCTCCAAGGTGACGTTTCTCAGGGCACCGACTGAGCATGTCGAGCTGTCCTGTAAGAAGTCGTTCCACATGCCAATTAAGATTTACCGAAACTGCTTAGTAAAAGATATCTTCAGAGTACCTGATCAAATAAAAAAAAATTTCCACACAATGTTATTGTGCAGCTTCCAGCAACAATTACAGCATTAACCCTTTACGGCTATGAAGGGTTGAGGGAATTTTTCTAATGGGCCAAACAGTCGCATCATTGCAGTGAAAAGCAAGCTGATCAAATTCCTTTGATGAGTCGGGTCGACGGTGATGCACCGGGTCCTTACCAGCTGTTGGTGGTTGGTAAGGGCCGGTAACCAGTGCTTCAGCAGCAATTGCCCAGCGTCTTATGGTTAGAATATGTTGAACAAATTGATTGGCCAGCAGGCCAACCTGCCTGAACAAGCAGGCTTTTGTTGTTCTAGTACATGGCAGGAAGTGTACAGCGTGACGCGCACAGAACCGTGAAGCAGTGAACACAAGACGACCTCAGCTGCAGCACCGGTCGGCTGCTGGTGGAGGCCTCTGTTTCTGTGAGGAGCAGAGTTTGGTGCAGCTGTAGTTACAGGATCCTTTGCATTTTAAAGTTTGTTAGTAACGATTTAGATGAATATTAAAATAGAAATTAGTTTTAATTAAGCTGCTTCTGAGGGCCTGGTGATGCTGTAAACTGAAGTTCTGGTTGGTTTGCTTATATTGTTGAATGTGAAACATATTTCAGGCATAGAAACCAAGAAGCTGTACTGGCACCTTTCTGCTGGCATTTGCTGTTCCTGCCTCTCATGACACAGTTTTGCATCAACATGATTACTCTTGATTTTAAATGTACTTTAAAATAAAGAAGTTGAACCTGTCGAATGTGAGGAAACAAACCCTCTGACTTCAGGTTGAAGGTTCATTAGATGAAGTTCACTTGGCTGTACTCTTGTGTAATTCCATTTTACACCACAAGATGGTACAGTGAGTTAACAGCTACGGGCTTGAAAGGATGGAAGCAGGGCTGAGAGAAAATATCCAAATTTAAGCATCCTGAAAAAGTCGATGTTGCCTTCTTTGTGTTAAAACATGTAGTTAGAATTTTCAGAGGTTAAATATTAAAGTAACAGTTTTAAAGACACTTGATTTATTTTTTTAATGTCGTTGCCTCCACGACTGATGCTGGTCTTTCCCACTTTTTTCCAACCAAGGAATACAATTTTTTTGTGGGATTTAAAAGTCCAGGTTTTTGTAGTTGGGGTGAAATTGTGCTGCTTTTGTTTTTGGGTGGGGGGGTGAACAGAAGTGTAGGACCAGCATCAGTTGCAGGCTATCTGTGATGGGTGACCTCAAAAACAAGCAAACATGCGCAGAAGCTTTGTGCAGATACACGCTGACATCAACATTCAGCGACCACCATCTCAATCATCCACTCCTTCAGTGAAGACACAACCACTATCACATAAAGGGCCAAGTGTCCCCTGAGATACGGGGGGGGACTACAAGACACCATCCATCCAACACGCCGATGTAGGACTGATACACCATCATGCCATCCCTGCATTCTTGCACGAGAGCCATGAAGACATTTGTAGCGTGGGGAGTTTTGGTACTGAGCTACACTTGGTCCCTCCCCTCCGTTTCCCCTTCTTCATCACTGAGACACAAGCACCAGCAATGCTTCCATTGTCTACACCAAACGAAGACTGACACCAGAGGGGACACAGCACCACCCAAACAGAAGGTAGTGACAGACATCTCTCACTACAGCAGACGATGCATACTGATAATAACCAGTCAAGATCACATTTTTGAAAGCCTCGGGCTAAAGTGCTCGTCACGCTTTCTGACATGAAAACAAATCACTCGAGCAACACACTGACGCCGTACCGACTGATCCACCTCACACCCCTGATCAAGACACAACCACTCACACTGGAGTCAACACGAGACAACTGATGAAGACGAGACACTGCTGACAACACCATCAAGCACACTCAGCCCAGTCAGTCAAACCATCCACTGTGTGTCCCTCCCTCACATGGAGTTCAGCTTCTTTCCTGCTCTTTCTCCTCTTTTCTCCCTCTAATTTTCTGACTACATGCATCCCTGTTTAGGTTTTTTCTTCTAAATATAATAAGTCTCTAGAACCTGTGTAACACCTTCCATGTGATGCAGGTTTGGCTATTTGCGGCTAAGAGGAGCCACCTCCCCCCCACTGAAATGTGCTCTATGGCAGCATCAAGGCCAACCTTTCCAAAATGGAACAAAAAGGATGGAAACTCCAAGCAACCCCACCAACAAATGGGCGTTTCAACTTGCTAAACCAGGAAATCGATCCTGAGGTGGAGAGTTGTTTCCCCCCCCTAAAGAGGAAATGGATAAGGGGGTGTGATGAAATGATTTGAGTGGAGAGTGGTGGAACTGCTGCAGCAAATGTCTTCCTGCCACTGTTTGTAAAAATGCAGTAAGTAAATCGAGACCTGTTCTCAGGGAACATCACCGCACAGTACCAACATCGCCACACAAGACAGACATGATTGCTTTTCTCCCCTCTCTGCTCCCCCCCTCACAGGCTTACATTTCTGAAGAGGCTGGTGACTGTGGTTCTGTTTCTGATGTCAAACTGCTCTTTGTATGTTGTTGTTCCCTCTGGTGCTTTACAGCCATCAGTAGTCTGTTCTCTGGAGCTGTGGAAGAACAAAGTGCATTATTCTGGAGTTTGGGTCTGAACTTTAACCCTTTAACACCTCATCCTCAAAATCTCTGTCTGGACCTTTGTGCCTATTTGACCTTTAAAATGACCTTTAGAGTGCTTTAGCACTTTGCACACTGGGAACTTTCAGTCTGAGTGTTTCTATATAATTTACTGCACGTTAAGACTGGAGCAGCTGTTTTAAATGAACAAAACTGAATTTGATCTCTAGAAAAACGGGAAAAACTGCAGTTTTTTAAATAACACTGAAATATATTTACAGTAAAGCTGTTTGAGTCGTCTCAGTGTGCAAAAATAGAGCAAAACTATAAAGGCAATTTTCCATCCGTCTCGTCTGGCTGCATCAAAGCTCCTGACAGTTGCGCCACTCGCCCCGTGCTGTGGCCACTGGTTCTCAGGACAGGAGGCTTTGTCTTTAGGGTTCGTGTTTCAGAGAACGGCAGCACCTAAAGAGGGCAGGGTTCCCCATAGTGAGGGAGGTGGGACACCAGGGGTCGAACCTCAGTGGTTGAGGGACTCAGCTGTTTGTCGTGTATTCTCAGGCTTGCTGGATCAGCACAAATGAAACTGTCATAGTAACCACATGTTGGTGCGAAGCGCGTTCTTCAGCTTGCAGAAGCCAGACAAACTGCTGTAATTATGCTAACGCAGAGTGTTAAAGGGTTAATTACGCGTCACAGATGGATCAGACTATAAAAGGTGGATGTAGCTTCCAGCTGTGAAGAGTGAAGCCTTTAATCTGCTTTCTAACAGCAGGGCCAAAGGACGTGGGTGTGTAGAAGTCAATGGGGAAATTGGCCCTCAGCTTCCATTCTTGCTGACCTCAGTAAACACAGACCAATGGTTGGTGACATAGTGGCTACGTCCATTTTTTATTTGATCTTTACCACGACCGACCCTGCTGATTACAAAGCGCGCACACCCGGAGAGTCTAAATTTGTCCCTTGCAGAGGAACCAGTCCTGCACTTAGTTTGAGGACAGACAGCCTCATTCATGAGCGGTCTTACTGCCCTCCTCACACTTACCTGGGGGAACGTCACTTGATTTGCCCAGTTAAGATGTAACCGTGATTAACCTGGCTTCCCTTCTGATTGTGTATGATTGTGTACCTGTACAGATGGTGATGCAGATGGCAATGGGAGCAATGCAGGTGTGTGTGAGCGTACAAACTTTATTTTTAAATGTAGCCATTTTTCATACTTATGCAGACTGTGTTTGATACCCTCTTCCAAGATCATCAGCATCCACCTCATCCTGCCATTTACTCCTCTCACTTAACATGCTAAGGGTTACCATTGTGGATGTCTGAGTTAAGGGGTTATTCTTTTAGAGCCTAACCTGGTCTGTCAGTCATCATGTTCACCTCCCTCACCATTCCTCTAAAACGAATGGTGAGGCACTTGTTGAGATAGTTTGGAGCGTAAATTCGGGGGAGGATTATATATCTTTGCTCTTACAGGCCTGATTGATCCAGCCTGTAAGAGCCTGATGCGTCAGTCAAATACTTAAGAACTGCGCATGCATTTAGTCTTATTGATTAGCCCCGCAGATTACTTATAGATTATTTGGTGTGTACTCTGATGCAGCTTTGGTGTCAATGTCATTTTATCATCATTTATTCTCATTGTCATGTAGAGATTACAGTCCTGTTTCCAGTCTTATATTTATGTCGTTTCTTTCTGTCTTCCTGTTTTTCTAGACGATGTGAATGCCAACCCCAACAAGCGCCAGAGGCAGCCTGCTCTGCTGGGCGACCACCCTCCAGAGTACGGTAAGCACGCCCTGGGTAACAGGACCCACGAAACACTACAGAGCTCACCTTTTCTGGCCACAGATTAACCCTCCTCCTAGATTTAAGGATTCAGTTCTAGGACTGGGCTTAAGCTGTGTCTTGAAAACTGAGGTTTAAACTTTAAAAAGCTGCTTCTGTTTAAATCGGGGGTCCTCAATCCTAGTCCTCGACGACCGGTGTCCTGCAGGTTTTGGATGCAACCCTGCTTCAGCACACCTGAGTCAATTAGCAGGACTCTGGAGATCTTAACTGTACACTGGGGAGATGTTTCAGACATTTGATTCAGGTGTGTTGAAGCAGGGTTGCATCCAAAACCTGCAGGTCACCGGCCCTTGAGGACTGGGATTGAGGACCCCTGGTTTAAATGGTGTAAACTGGTCCTCCACAGTGGCAGTGAAGTGCTGCTGTTTTCTATAAAAGTTTACCCCACCCTGCTCAGTTTTCCTTTCCTTGCCTTTCTCGCCCTCTGCCTCTTTCTTCAGGGGGTGGTTACCATGGTTACGATGAGAGCTATGGATCCCCGCCCTACGAGGGTCGCCGTATGGGCCCGCCAATGAGAGGGCGTGGAGGGAGAAGCTACGGGCCAGGCTACGGACCTCCTCCCCCTCCTCCTGGCGAGTATGGCGCACATGCCGATTCTCCCGTGGTTATGGTGTACGGGCTGGACCCAGTCAAGATGAACGCTGACCGCGTCTTCAACATCTTCTGTCTCTATGGGAACGTGGAGCGGGTCAGTAACTGCTTTAGCTGTGAAGCTGAAGGAGTTTCTTTCACTGACGATAACTTACACAATAGGTTTGTTCAGTTTGATCCAAAATGGCTGGCTGAACCATAAACTCAGGTGCTTTCAGTAGTTCACTCCTGCTGCTCATTAGGAAGACTGCTGTTTGAGGGCTGTAATTATTCTAAACTTAACATCTCCTCCATCTTAACCGCTGTGCCTTAAACCTGATAGGCTGATTAATAAAAACCAAACCCCTTCCAGCAGTGGAGCCTGATCTGAGATCACCAAACTGAAGCAAAAGCATGTATTTAAACAAAAACACGGCTTTCCTCAGGCCACAGGATCCTGTTTTTATATGGTGGCTGCTATAGCGCTTATCCAGATTTGCTACAAAACTTCTGAAGTGGAGATTTAAATGTTTTCATGCAGGTAATATTTGCAGATGCAAACACACTGGAAAGTACATGTAGGAATTATCTCCACGTTGTCGAAGCAGGAAATAAAAATCAAAGGATCCTCGTCTGTGTGGAGGTTAAGGTGCCACGAGCACTGATCTGTCCCGTCTCTGCAGGTGAAGTTCATGAAGAGTAAGCCTGGGGCCGCCATGGTGGAGATGGGAGACTGTTACGCAGTGGATCGTGCAATCACTCACCTCAACAACAACTTCTTGTTTGGACAGAAACTGAATGTGTGGTGAGTTGAAGCTGAACGTGCTGAGCTTCAGTCATGTGTGGGTCTGCTTACGTTGACTTGGGTAATTCTTTCCCCCATGGATTTAATCAAAGAGCCTGAATTTAACCATAAGATGAACTTTATTTCAACAAATAAACAAGCACTGCATGCATTTAAACAGAATTGGAATATTCTGCCAAACATTTATCATTAGCAACCTCATTCTGGGTGAACATGCTAAAGTGAAGTTACACAGCACAGCTGATGAGACACACGTACAGAAAGACGAGCCAATTCCATCTAAATTTGTCAGATATGAAACCCTTTCAAAACATTTTTGATTACCTCAAATCACTTTTTTCTGTGTTCACTGTACAATAACATCCCCACCCATGCTGACACTTTCTGTATGTCTTACCCTACTTATTCTCCTGCATCTTTTACAGTTGCAGCTGGATGTATACAGGATTTGATTCAAGTATTCTAGTCCTATCTTACATGTACTATTGGTCTCTAGCTGGCAGTTCCCAGCGTCAGTCCATTATTGCCTGCCCCAAGTATTCAGTGTCACAAAGTAGATCATTACTGCATGGTAGCCTGTGTTGTGTTTATGCACAGTCACTGCAAACAGTGCAGCATGGATCACCACAGGTGGTACATGATTTCTGCGTTTTTCGATCTCTTTCACTATTGAAATAAATAACTTAAGTGGCTGCTGATTGGTGACAGCAATGCATGGAAAAGGGCCGGTAATGACTAAGTTAAACTCCTAATAGGACTTCGATAACATTTACTTCAATAATATTTTCAAAAATTGGGACTTGGGGTATAGAATTACCCCAGGGTACGCATGAGGGTTAAGGGGGTTCACTTAATGACCAACTGGCCCCAGGGTGGCTGATTTTTACCAAGATAAAACTGTGACTAAATCCAAAGACTGGAATCTGACTCAGGCTGAGTTCATCATGCCTCCTGTTGTGGTCCAGTTTAAAAAAGCTGCAAAAATGTCGTACAGCCTAGAACATGAAATCATGACCGTGACATCACCCAGGTTTAGCATTTTGAGCTACAGTGGGTTATATTTGTGAACCATTTATTTAATAAATGGGCCTCCTGCGTTTCCTGCAGCGTGTCCAAGCAGCAGGCTATTGTCCCCGGTCAATGCTACGAGCTGGAAGATGGCACGAGCAGCTTCAAGGAATTCCACGGCTCCAGGAACAACCGGTTCACCTCTCCAGAACAAGCAGCTAAAAACCGCATCCAGCACCCGAGCAACGTGTTGCACTTCTTCAACGCCCAGCCGGAAGCCACACCGGAGATCTTCTCTCAGGTGTGCAGGAGAAACCAGACAGGCAAAGACTTCAATGTGACTGTCAGAAGTGTTGTTCCTGCAGTCTCTAATGACAAGTGTTCATCTTTACAGATTTGTGACGAGATTGGAGTCAAGCCCCCCGTTAATGTCAAGATGTTCACGGGAAAAAGTAAGCTGCCTTAAATCTGCCTCCTCAGGACCTGTTTGGTTTGTGCCCACTGTGAGGAGGTGGTGCTGCGTGTGGTTGGCAGAAATACAATCAGCTGCTTTTTGCAAACATCAAACTGCAGTATTATCAGCTTGTGATTTAAAAGTAGGAACACTGAACTAAAATTTAAGAATGAGCATGAATTAATCATATCTTTGCATCTCCTGTTTCATGTGACCACCAGGTGGAGCAGCTCCCAGTGACCGGAGTGCTTCCGGTCTGTTGGAGTGGGAGTCCATCAATGATGCAATGGAAGCTCTGGCTTTGATAAACCACTACCAAATGAAAAATCCAGGTAAGATGGTGCATGGACCAGCAGCAGCTGTACGTACACTAACCTGTCAAAAACAGCACGTGGTCGGGCTCAGTTTGTTACCTTGGTAACGTTTAAAGTGGACATCAAGCACTACATGTATGGAGGCTTCCAGTCGTGTTGTAGCTTTAACACTGAAGCTGTTGGGACCTCTTCACATGCAGTGTTTAACGACCACTTTAGCGGGCCCTCTTTATGGAGCCCAAACCCACCGAGCCGGCTTCCTGGAGCAGGAGCCTGGACTCAGCATTCCTGCAGCCTGTTTCCTTGTTGCCTGTTCTGGGTGAGCTAACGTGAACTCTCTCCTCTCTGTAGCTGGTCCCTACCCGTACACCCTCAAACTGTGCTTCTCCACCGTTCAGCACGCCAACTGAGCACGCTTTGTATCCGGTAAGCAGAAGATTGGTCCTCCATTCCCATGTTCACATGCTCAGACCGTGACTGACACACATGGGGGGCAGATTTACAACAATCGTGTATTGTAACCCCTCACAATGCAGTTGTGATTCCTTGTATTTGATATGTTAAACTTAACAAATGCTAACAAGCATTTAAGCTTTTGATATTCACCCCCCCACCCCCTCCCCCCAAAAAAAAGATGTGGTGTCAACACGTTTTCAGCCCAGCGCCTCACCTTCCTTCCCTGTCATTGGGCACTTCTGACATCACAGTGTGTGCGCCCTGCGAGTGGGAGCGGGTTGGCATCACAGTATCAGTTCTTGTGTGTCTTCAATCTTGTGTTGT
>VOQJ01045412.1:28018-44305 GCA_015052665.1 Apistogramma diplotaenia | reverse complement strand
GGCTTTCAAGCCTGTACAGCTTGGAGTAGGACAACATGTATGAAAAGGATGATGTGATCAAAATACTCACTTGCCTAATAATTCTGCACACAGTATATAGCCACATTACATTTGTGGACTTATTTTACATCAGCATGCACGCTTGTTTACATCAAAGCCATTTTACATTCACACCATGTTTCCTCTCAGGCAGTCAGGGACCACAGCTTTGCCCTCTGCGCCTGGTTCATCAACTGGAGTGGGCAGAGCAGAAGAAGAGTGTCTTGATGGCCTCCCCTGAGACCAAGTGACTTCTATATTTGGTGCACTGTGATAGCCTGCGATCCAGCCACCACAAACACACCAGACGTGCACGCTTCACCTTCAGGTTGTGATACGGGGCTGTGAAACAAGCTTATATTTAGACAGTTGTGTGCGTTTGTGTGTTTGTACTAAGAGAATTTAACAGGCTTAGGGTTTGTTACAGTACTTAAAAAAAAAACCTTTATGTTATTTAATTTAGTTATTTTAATTTAGCTTTTCTTTATTGCTTGTAATTCTCATTTACTTTCAATTCATCAATATTAAAACAGCTCTGCTAAGCATGCTAATATGCAGAGATGTTCTAGGAGCCGATGTACTTAATTAAGGTTGAGCTGAATAAATAAAGATTTACTTTGAGATAAATCTGTTCCTCAGCGTGGAGACGGGATCAGCTGAGCTCCGTGTGACCTGTTCCTTTACTTCCAATCATTTTGATAAGTGTCAGCTATCGAAGAGTGAAAACACTCGAGTCCTCTCTTAAAATCTGTAGAGGGATCTGATAATGTGAAGTGACTCCACCACCCGCCTTTGGCCCAGACTTTAACCTACACACATACGCTGCTGCACACACATATGAATTCGAACCTCCCTGTGGCGAGAGGGAAGATTGAGAGAAAATGGACCTCCCACCGTGCGGCGTCTTAAGAGGGCTGAAGCCTCTCAGAATGCACTTTGTCTGTTGAAAGACCTCCTATGCTCGGGATTGTATTTTCTTCAGTGAAAAGCAAAGACGCTCTGTCCGTGTTTTGCTGCTGATTCGAATTTGTTGAAGGGAGGTAAAACAAGCTCAGTGATGGTGATGTTTCTTCTTTAAAAAACAGGCCGTGTGCTGCTGTCTACAGATCATTTCTCCTGCAGTTAATGAAAATATGGATCATGTACATTAAGCATGGATAATGTACATGTTTTACTGTCATTTTCAGTACAGTATTTAGTAGAAAGTAAACTGCATCCCTGCCTTGACATGATCAAGCTTATGTGCTTGATGGTTTCCTAGCTATATACACTTTACCTTGTTTACTACCTTGCTAATTACTTGGAAAATTGCCTAATTAAGCAGCAACTGGATAATGTCGCACAATGCCCTTGGTTTGCCACTGAGTGCCTTTGTTGTATGTCAACACCCTCCCGTCCCCCACAATTTCTGTCAGTTGTCCAACAATGACAGTACACCGCCTCCTCTTTGTAATGAACTTAATTATAACCATTTTAATTAACCAGTGAAATTTTTATACATCGAAATTTCAGTGTTTGCGACTGAAGCAGCCACCGACACCAAACCTCTGAAGGAAACTGCAGAGCTGCTCACAGATCATTTTAACTACAGATGCTTAAACTTGGCCCTTTATGTGCAATATAAAATAATAAATATACAATGACATTTTTTCTACATGAGGGGACGTGTCTACAACAGCAGCCCTCAGATTGGTAGGAATACTCCAAACCTGGACACGAATAAAACAAAAATAATTAAACATCACTGCTGATCTTTATTATTATAGTTATGTATGTTGTAAAGGTTGCAGCTATTATGTTAAAGCCAAATAGCCTCGAGAGGGAAGATCGATGTCCATCGTCAACAGGGGAAAAGTCTGTATTCGGACGTTTCAAGTCCAGCTCACAACACTGGTTTGTTTTTGTGCAAAATACAAAGAGTAGAAATTCTTTATGCTGTTACACCTTTTCAACTTTCAAAATATCTATATAATACATCCAATTATAAAAGCATATAATCAGAATACGACAGCAAGATTGTGGTCAGCCATCTTGGTGGGACTCAGCCTGTACTGGAAAGAGAAAGTAAGCGACTGGACACTGAGAGAAGGTCAATGAGGGAGGCGGATGGGGAATACTCTCAGTGAAGAGATGGAACAAGTGCAATTAGTTCAATAAATGTACATTGGTGGGACATCTCATTATCATTAACCTTTTATGTATTATTCAAGCATTTGCTTGGCCTACCAAGGTCATAAAGTAATTTGCACTTTGTGTGTGTGTGTGTGTGCACGCGCACCACTGAATGCATGTAGCCCAGTGTTCATTCTGTTGCTCAGTATGGATCGAGCTCAACAGTTTTATTAATGGATCAATTGTGTTTCTGCATCATCAACCTTTTAAAGCTCACTAAGGGTATATTGATTTCAGCACAAAAATACACACAGAACAGGTGGGCTGCAGAAATGTGAATCCATTGATCTATAAGTTAGTGGGGAAATGAGAGATGAATAGCCACTAAAAAGTTCTCAGAGGAGGATTATATAAAACTGATGATGGAAACTCCACCACCTTATTTAACTGAACAGGGAGAAATATAGAAGACAAATTAAAGGAGAAAAAAGGCCCAGAAAGTGTTGGGCCAGTACGCTTTGCAAGGATGGGACAGATTTAATGCAGCTTAGGATTGATTCTTCAAGTCTTTAGAAGTTTACTGAAAGGATGGGACACCATTCTTCCAAAGGATTTTCCCTCATCTGGTCTTTTGATGATCTCCCATAAACATTCGGTCAGACTGACTGCAAAGGACGGAGCTTGTACTCATATCATTTTCATATTCATTAAACCAAGAAGTGACTCTTTGTGCCCTTTGGATGGAGTCATTCCCGCTGATTTTCAGTAACCCATCCCTCTAACAGAGCGAAATGGCCCACTTAGAATAACCCTCCCTGTAGGGGTCTAGATGTAGGGGGGTTTGAGGTGGAGAGGGGCCCCAAATGCAAGATGCAGAGATGAACAGCAAAACTGAGCCTTTATTGAGTAATGCAAACTCAAGACTCACAAAGTCCAAAAGAATAAATAAAGAGCAATCCAGAAACACAACATTATGTAACATTACCGTCTTTGGAGCAGGAGGCCTCACATCCAGTAAGGGTTCCCAGGCTAGACCCACCATGCTGACCAAGCCTACCTCGGAATATGAGTGAGATATACATGATTGAAGCTATACCGGCTCAGACGTCACCCAGATCAATAAGGTCCGCATCAGGTGTTGAGGAACCAGGGAATTCTGACGATAAGCGGGCTGCTGGAACTAAAAGGCTACGGCATGAATGGACGACGAACCAGGAACTGTTGGAATGCTACTACACATGTAACCCCAGCGAGGGGGGTTACATGAAGAGGATGTGGGACCTATGGAAAACCAACATCCAAATTGATTCAGTGTTCCAACATATGAAGGAAGCAGCTGCTATTGCAACTAGAGATTGACGAGGTACAACACAAATGCTACGGTAAGGGGGAGCCAGGACGACAGGTCAGGGGGGAGATTTCATCATCCCCACACTCTCAGATTGGATACCAAGCCCCAATAATAACAACTAGTGCACTGAATGCCAGAGCAGCTGAACTAAGAGATAAGATCATGGCTAAGAAGGAGAACTGGCCCCCTTGATGCCAACTACCAAGATTACGTGAAGTACCCTCTGAAAGTCTACTACAAGATACGAATACAGTGCTACGGACAATCCCTACCACGACAATCACTGGAACCAATCAGTTGATGTATACCACGGCAGCAGTGATCAAGGCAGCATGGAGAGAAGTTAGCCAGCTCTCAGAGTTGCAGAAAGGTGTGATGAAGAAACCTAAGAAATACAACAAGCTGTCCATACCTGAGGCCTTAGACCTCCAAGCAAAGACTCACAGCCTTGGCTAGCCGCCTTAAGAAGTACACCAGAGAGATAGAAGCCAGGAGAATAAACCAGATGTTCTCCACCGAACCATCCAAGGTATACTCAGTGGCGGGGGAACAATATGAGAACAGCACCCCCACCAAGGCTGGAGACAGAGCATATGGGAGAAGGATGCAACACACAACACCAATGCTCAGTGGTTGGTGGATCTAAGAGCAGACCACAGCAACCTCCCTGAGAAGGATCCAGTTACCATCGCAGTGGCAGACATAGAAGAAAGAGTCTCGCATATGAAGAGCTGGACAGCACCAGGCCCTGACATGGCCCTGGATGGTCCTGATCCCCAAGGACCCCCAGAAGGGACCAGTCCCATCCAACTACCAGCCAATAACCTGCCTCAGTACAACATGGAAACTCCTGTCAGGCATCATAGCAGCTAAGATGAACAGGCATGTGGCACAATACAAGAGCGAGGCCCAGAAAGGAATTGGCAGAGATACCATTTAGCATTATTATCATTTTGACCTTGAGCTAAAGCCATTGACCTTGAAATTTGACACATTTTAAACTTTTGTATACCAACAAAGCACACCACAATTCTAAGAGATAGTTTGGAAGTTAAAAGGCTTGACCTTGAAGACTTTGGTGGATGTTAATGGACCAACAGTCCAACATGACCCCACTCTTCACCCCTGCAAAGTTATATCAGAATTCATTTAAAACTTTGAGATTATTGTATTAACTGATAGAATGACCAAAACCAAAAATGATTCATGGGAATACAGAGAATTATTGAGTTATTGGTCAGTTAGTGTTGAAACACAAACACAGAATTACAAAGTCAGTTTTAAACACATTTTGTCAGATTACAACTGGATGTTTACTTCACACACAAATGCTTAGCAATGTGAATTTAATTGTACTGTGTGAGCTTTGTTAGCAGACGTAACGAGTGCCATGCTCTTTTGTTGTTGTTGTTTTTTTTAATCTCATTTAAAAAACCAAAAACAAAGGAGAGAACTGTCAGCCTCATGGTGATATTAGTCAGAAAGCTGGGAATTACCAGACTCATTAGGAATAATCTTCTTTGGAATATGATGAATAAAAATTTGCAGTCTTATTTATAGTTACTCTGCTACTTCAGCCTGGGCCCGAGAGGCAGATTAAAGGAGAGCCTGAAGCTGCTTTCATGCACACACTGCGGCTCTGAGCCGTTCAAGTCACTACTCATCGGTTGGATCAGACATTAAACTGCTTTTAACCTGCCAGATCCTTAATGCAGGATCTGTGTGATGTCTGATTGCCCCCATGTGAGAATAGCCCAGGTAATTATCCGCTGAATTCACAGAGAGTGAAATGATTCTCTTAACATTGTCCAGAGTTCACATGAGAAAATGGCTTGTCATTAGCGTCCTGAAAGTGACACTACTGGCTAAAAACCTGTGAATGTTGGTAGAAATGATCATTAGTATCTGTTTCAATAATCTTAATGTCTGTTTCACCTTAAAATAGCAGTTCAGTCACAATGAGCCATCGCCAAATCAAATTAATGTTCAATTCTCTAAATCTGGCAAGTGGTAAAAAGTACCCACAGAAGCCACAGATGTTCCATCAAGCCCCACAAAAACAGGCTATAATGACCCTATTTCAAAATGGAGAGTAATTCCAACAAACTGCCATGGGTGAAGCAGAAACAGTTATGGAACTGCCGAGTTTATTTCCCATGAGTCTATAACTGTTGTAGTAGCCATAGATATATTAAGCCTTGCAGCAGAAAGAGCACCATGTGATCTAAGACATGTTTTCAAGGTATTTGGTAGTGCTGCGCCATAATATAACATTTAAATTGCATTATTATTTTTCTCTGATCGCCACACCAGAATTGAGGCTATTTTTGTGAATCCCTACTGGAATAAACTCACTTCCAGAGACGCGGATTTCTTTCTGTTGCGGTTCCCCTGGAAGACAGCTGCTAATGGCTGCTCTGAATGTCTAAACTGGTGCATCGAGTTGGTCTTTTTCATTTTATTTGAAAACACAGGACAAGTGTTCCTCAATCCCCTTGTGCAGAACCTCGCTTTATAAGCCCGCACCAGACGAGAAGGCAGCATTACTTGTCCAAATGGACTTTTCATTAGGGCATGGAATGAGTTTGGGTCACAGCAGCAGCAGCGCTGATGATCAAATCTCTAACAATGGAGCTGCTGGCTCAGCTCCAGGTCTTTGTTTACTGCTGTGACTCCAGGTGTGTGTGTGTGTGTGTGTGTGTGTGTGCTACTGTTGGCTTGATGTGGACCTGCCTGCGAGTATAAGCCTCAGCGTGATTTTATTATCAAACAAACAAAGATTTCTCACGATCTGCCAATTAGTTTAGGAAACACGAGAACATGATTTGCATCTTTTTTTTTGTCTTTTCAGTATTTAATTAGTTTTCTCAAGTTGTTGTCCAAAACAATTCCTACTGATGGAAGAATATTTATCTTGTGATTATAGTAAGCAACGCTTAAAGTGTCCTGCTGAAGGTTATATGTAGCTCATCAGTTCATTTCAAGCTGCAGCTCATCCCCACTCAGCTTAGCTGAGACTGGAGATACAGAGCTGTGGATCAAATACAAAATACTAAATGTGGTCCAAAAGTGAAATGAAAAAACAACATATTGTTTTTCTGTGTGTGATGAAATTTCTTTTTAGCAGAAAAACTTCTTAAAGTGTACAAGATGTGAGCAGAAATGTGGATCCCCCCCAAGGCTGTGCTGCCTTGTAAAAACTCCTGGACCTCAGCTTTGTTTGGATCTCACTCGGGATGTCCAGTTCTAAACCATTAGCACATGCATGCTTGCAATTTTACAATAAACCAAAAGCCTCAGAGAGCAAACATCAACTTCTGTGCCAAACTGAACTCGGTCTGTGGGCACAGCGTACACTCCAAAGTGGTTTTTAGTGGAAGAACTGACAGCGATCAAGCCTGAAGGCTGCTCAGCAGGTTACCAGGAGCATGGTTGTCTCAATTTTGGACATTCACAGGGTTATGCATCATAAATGTGATCCCTAGATGATGCCTGTCATTAACAAACTCTGTACTATAATGCTGTGAAGGGTTTGAGTGTCTCTGCCACACGACCACATTCATTGCTCGCCGGATCGTATCTCTTTAACTTTGTCCTCTCTCTCAAAATCAAAGGGTTGCTTTTGTTGACTCACTGGAGAAGGTTCACCACACATTGCAAATTGCTTGTGCTCAGTAAGTGGTAGCAGCACTCAAATATTGTCACATTCACGGACAAACTCTTACACTACGCACAAATTCAACCCTTCTGAACGCTTATCAGTTAAAAACAGCTTGGAGGGATATTTAACCATCAGAAACATCACATCAAGGTAATGTCATGCTGAAATAATGTGCTGCTCTCGCTCCCCAAGTTCCTCATGCTTACAGGGGTAGTAATGCTATCTGCGGTGTAATTAAAAACGGCTGCGTCCTCCCCACCCAGCCAACATACACGTTAACAAGATAACATGTGTCAGCTAGTCAAAATTTAGAGAATCTGTGGAATGGACTGTCACCCTTGAACGCACACACAAATACTTGTATTGCTAGTAGAGTTAAGTATAGCTTCAATGTTGCCTAATTCTCTTATGATGGTGAATGCATTTTTCTCAAAATGTCTATCAAATCTAAAAATCCCGTTGTTTTACAGTTTTGGGTAAAGTATTATGTTTCTTGCACTTCCACAATCTGTAAATTAGCTGCTCAAGGCTGACTGAGAACAAAGTAAGTGGGAGTTATCAAATACCAAAACTCGTATCCTGAGACCACATCACTGTGATGCATATGTCGGGTCAGTGGTGTGTATTTTTATTTTATTTTTGTTCCATCTCTTTGTGTTTTTGTGACCTGAGAACAGAGAGGAGAAACACTCCAACCCACCCCCATCCTCCTCTCCCACCAGATTTATTACAGCTGTTTGATAGAAAAACAAATGGGTATATGATGTGAATGTGGCACTGGGACATTAAGTGGTTAGAGGTTGTAAATCAGACCCTGATTAAATTTGTCTGGGCCAGAGCTGTCCATTTGCCTTGAGTGCAAAACTGACCTGGTTTGGGTGATTTTCCTGACAGGTCTGTATATCACTCGGCGTGTAATTGCGCAGTGGTGCGTTTTTTTGCCATTAAAGCTATCTGTGGCTGTTATACTTCAGAGGTACAGCATCCTCAACTTCTATGACTTTGGGAAATCTTTCCATCATAAATGCATCAGATCTCTCTGGCTACATCTAAAGGGGGAGTGGGCGGTTCCGGCATGTGATTGTCACTGCTTATGTGGTTGTTTAAGAAAGAAAAAAAAAATTCTATTTTGTAAAATACAAATTTAACTGAAAGGAAAACAAACTTTGCTCTGTTCTCACTTGCAGCATTTCACCAAAGTTACATACTTTCCTCCTTTTTTCCCTTTGCTTTGTGCTCAGGGAGACAGAAGGTCGTCATGCTGCCGTGCAACAAAAAGGTGTTTTGTTGCTGGTTCACAGTAAATTGTGTTTTGTTTGAAGTAATGGTGGACACTTTTCTAGGCATATTTGCACTTTAGTTAGCACTCTGAAATTTAGGAAAAAACATCTGTACATTAGGAAGCATAAACGTGTACATGTGAACTCAGTGTATTTTGGGCAGATAAAGAGAAAATATTAGCTACAAATGTAACTGATTACTATGTGGTTAAGTAGAAGAGTGGGTAAATGGATTTATGCGATTATTGTGAACAAGAGTGCTGATTTTAGTGCAAATGCCCTCCTGCTGTATCACTCACCTGTTTTCTCCTTTGTCCTCTCCAGGACGTTCAGGTAAATGTGCATCCTGGGGTCTGAACATGATTTAAAGATTCCAGGAGAGGCCGAAGTTAAGACTACGTAGGGGAGCTGCTTGGGATTTGTGAGAAATGACATTGAGGATGTAGGTTACAATCATTGCAGGCAGAGACAGGATTTTGTACAGACCAATTTTTGTTAATTTTATTTTTAAACATTTAATTTTCAGAGCTTAAGGTGGCAGGTCCGTGGAGCCTGTGACCTTTACCAGCAGCAACCCCGGCAGCCTTTTATACCCTGTTGCTGATGAGCCACACTTTGTTCAGAATTTGTTCTTCAGGGATGTTGTCACGTTTCCCAAATGACATTTGAACCATGTAACAAATTTATGTATTATAACCTATAATTAAAACTATCACCTGCAGATTGGGACAATTTAAAAGAGCCTGAAGCATCGCAGTGAAGCTCCTGCCAGTCAAGGATAAGGAGCTCATCATAAAAACACTAGAAGATAGTCAAATAAAAAAATAAAACAACTGAGTGACCGAAGAAGAAAAGAGCTGAACATTTAAATGAGGAACTGGAGTATTCAGCTCATTGTACAACCAAAGAGAAACCTTGGTGGTTCGTAATGTAGTGATTTTAAAACTGGGTGTCAAGGTTCCATCTGTTCCAGGTGCCAATGAGATTCCACCATAAGCCATTAAACTCCTTAAGACTACCTCAGAAAGTTTTAAAAATGGGAGATCTGAATATTTGTAGCTTAAAAATAAGAAGCAAGAACTGCGCTGTTTTCAAAAAGTACGGGTACATGTGTTTGTGCAATTATTGCCAATAAGAAAACAGATTTTAGTGAAAGTGTGTAGCAGTCGCTCAGCTCTTTTATCCTCTGTCCTCTCCACGTGTTTACATATTATTTCTCTTTTTCTAGATGCAGCTATAGACAATTCTGTGGCAGCAGTGCAAAGGTATAGCATATAGAGACAGGATTGAGATAAATATGGGGGAGGTTTAGTGTTTTATGTTCAAGATCATATACCAGTAAGAATAAGGAGCGATGTAAATGTATCAAGGCTGGAAGTATTGTGGTCACAAGGCCATTTACCTTATCTGAAACCTATTTGAGTCGGCTGCTGCTTTAGACCTCCAAGATCTAACAGGCAATATCTTGACACTGTATGTACAATGCTACACTTGGTTACTGATAGTGATAGAGGGGTACGTTTTGTTGGAGACCTTGATACTGACAGATTCTCCCATACCTGAGTATATACAGTATGTTGAGGAAAGAAGGAACTGATGTAGCTAGTGTGTGCAGCTCATCCCAGAATGTAAATTTACCACCATAATTACTATGAATGGCTCCGAATATCTTCAGGATGCACAGACCACTAATTGTGTGCCGAATGCCTCAATGCTCATAATATTATTGCAGTGGTGAGGAAAACAATTCCCTAAAGCTTCACCCAAAGTCATATAATCAATGCAAAGCAAGATTAATCAAGAACTGCAGATCCAAATGCAAAATGAGGCACAAGGATTACTAAACACTAAGAACACAAGGAAGTGTGTAAGGGAATGAACAAACAGGCAGACTGGTGCTATTTATATGGAGACACATGGGCTAAGAGAAAACAGGTGAACAATCAGGAAATCAGTGAGGGCAGGAAAAGGAAGTAAAGCTACACGTGACTTAGAAGAAAACTTGGCCTTTCAAAGTAAAGGCAGCACATTAGTAAAGGAACCACACTGAAAGACAAAAGCATCCATAATTAAAACTAACAAGAACTGAAGACTCAACAATACATATAAACAAAATGTAAACAACTAAGCTAGATAATAAACAAGACTTACAAACTTCTAAATTCAAGGCGCTAAGTCAAAGCAATGATTCTATATATTAACCCAACACACAGAGGACTGAAATATCAGACTCATACAACCTGAAGCTGCTGGGAAGATATAATAAGCAAAACACAAAAGTATAAATAATACTGAAAACCTCAATTAAAAAAACAAAGAAAAAAATCAAATACTGCATGAGCTCAAAATCTCAAAGTCACGGGGCTGAATTGTCTCACCTAGAGGATGTCCTGCATCTGTTTTCGTGATAAACGCGCTCCGGTTCAGAGACAGTAGACATAGTAAAAAATGTTATGGAGAACCATTAAGGAAGCAATAAATAAGAACAGAGTTAATAAATTATTTTCATGTATTGAATCTAATAATGATTTTTAACCAACCCCGAGGATATTACTAATTATTTTAACAATTATTCTGTAGATAAAGTGGATCTAATAAAAAAATTAAGAGCTGTCAGTGAAAGGAAAGCTCTCAGAGTCATTAATCAAGCAATATATTATGTGTGACAAAAATACTGAATTTGACTTAATTAATATAAATAGAGAGAAAGTAGAAAATGCTTCTCGCTGCATTAAAATGTGGTAAACCTCATATTTATGAGAATATAGATACCATGAGGAGTCTTGTGTTCCTTCTTCTTGATGTTACATTTATCACTTCGGCCTTCTTCCTCTGCTTGTCCACCTCTAATATGTCCGGTTAGCCACACACATCCAGTTTGTTTGTATCCCACAGGAGCTGCTATCCTTCAGTCCAGCTTGGTAGGACTTTTCAACATCAGCCACTTCTTCTATTTGCCGGGGGTACATGCCATTTGGATCTGGGATGAAACCCTCTATGCATGATAAAGAGCTTTCTTGTATTGATGTCAGTGGCTTCAGTCTCCTCCTTTGGCCAGCAGAGTATCTTATGACCGACAGCATTTAGGTGTTGATTTCCCGCTTCTTTGTGTTCCCATTGAGCTGACTGCTCAGTACAGCCTCACTCTCTGGTGGTTGCAGCTACATTACCTTTGCTCAGTGCATTAAAGAAAATGGTAATGTGCCATGCTATGACTGTATGTAGTTTGGTGGTTGATTGTGTATTGGTTTTGTCTGTGGGGATCGTTGTTGCTGCAGATATAACTAATGGAGATCTCAAAGAATAAAGAAGAGTAGCTGGCTGGAGAGAGGCGGTTCTGGGCTTTGACTGCTGCCACTATGACCCGGATAAGCAGCAGAGAAATGGACGGACTGATGGATGGCAGTGCTTCCTTAAAGAGTGCCACACTCAATGAAGGGTTAGAAATTTACATGCATGGTTATTTATCATTTTATCATTGTCTTTTCTTATTATACATAATCATTTCATCTTCCACGAGCAGTTTTACTGCATACTGTGGAAAATATCCAGGGGCAAGACAATTGCAACTGATAAAAAAAAGAGGAATAAATGCAGCAGAAACAATATTAAATTCATTAATAAAACATTTCAAGACAACAGTTTTATTCTTACTCCCTGAAGGCTTTATATATATAAATATTGCTGAGTTTCAGTGAGAGAGCAAATGCTCCTGTTTAAGTAATATAAGACAGACTACTTAAGTGGTGGTCGTCCTTGAAGCATTGGTCAATGAGTCAAACTCTGACGTCACTTTACAGTCACACGGCATTACAATGCCGACATAATAAATGAGGTGTGTTAGGCAGCGGTGGGATTTCCATGTTTCCAGTTATTACAGGAAACTCCAACTGTAAATTCAGCGCCGCCTTGTGCTCTAATAGTGAGCCTAAAAGAAGCCTCAGGGTGTAGAAGTAGTGCAGATCGCATGGCTGTCATCCATGACACCAGTTCATTTTCTGTGTTTGGGAGTTTTGTTTCATCTCCGGTTTAATTTGACTTTGTTCCCAGTTTGGTTGGATTTAGGCAAAGATGAGAAAAAGGTTTAGAAAAAAAAGGTTATGATTTGTGTTAAAATGCCTGTTTACATAAACAGTCTCACAGCAGTTTATGAAAAAGACATGAAATTTAATCTATTGAACAGATTTGTGTTAATGGACACACACTTTCCTTTGTTTTTGGTGACCATGCACACTGCAAACGGCTGCCTCACAGTTCAACAGGAGCTCATAAAATAGTCATGAAATTTCATCTTTAATCTTTTTATTAATGAACGTGGCCACAAGTTACATAAGCTCAGATTTAATGGGCCAAAAAATTCCACATGAGGAAGCTGGAGGTGGCACCAGTGCCATAATTCAGGGTAGTTTAAGTTATCATTCCACTGGACTACAGTTTGATTGACTGTATTGGGCATCATAACTACGTTTTCTTGAAAACATCATGGCTTAAAATACATTTACTACAAATCATTTTCTGTAATAACTGGAGTGAGCAACCGCTCATAGATGGCTCAAAACAGACACAAAACAGGTACGTATTGCTAGTTGTGTTCTGTCAGTGAAAGTAATGCAAACAGTGTTTGGCTAGAGAAATGTAAAATGGACATCAGTCATAGCGAAGAAGACGCTATCGCTCTCCTTTCATCTCAAACATTATTGTCATAAAACTGTCATAAAGCCGGAATCATCTCAGGAAGCAGAATTAACTCCGCTTGACTATGAGCCACTGGAACCTGTATGGAGCCAGCATTTTGATGGGTGTGTCTGTATCCCCTTGATAGTGACTTTAGCTTGTTGTACTCTTTTATCAAAATCACGCTGAGAGGCTGTCAGCTTTTTCCGGTTGTTTGCACATTGGCATTGTGAATAAACCTGTGTTCTGAGGGGAAACCGATGAAGGACCACGATGGTAGACTGGTTGCTGCTGGCTCTGCTGTCACCACTCTGAGATCAGTTACAGTCTGCTCTTTGTGTGCTAGCTAGTATTAGCAAGTACACAAGCCCTCTGAGATTTACCATTTTAACAGATAGGTTCATTCTTACTGCCCACACTGGTCAACATATGTGACGTACAAGAGTTAAAATGCAGTATGAAAATCCTTTAGCACATTAGCAATGAAAATCTTAATGATGAAGAGGGGACATCACTTCCTGCTGTGTCCATTTTAACTTTCAGATCAACGTCAGTGAGAAAATGTACAAAATGTAACCAGCTGTTTTCATGCTTTTTCATTTTTCATGTGTTTTTGAAATAAATGCATTTATTTATTTTTGTTTATTTTTTAAAATCAAGATGTAGCCATTTATTTCTGAACTCACTAACAGCTGTTTATTAGAGATTACAACCACACTATGAACACGATTTTATAGAATATAATTTATCATTATAGATCACCTTAAACATCAGCAACTGTAATATTAATGCATATAACAGAAAGTACTTTCACTTTTATCTGTCACAATATATGACAATTTTTCTTGCTACTTTTACTAAAATAAAGATTCTTAAAAGTTCTTCCACCACTTGTCATTGTCTCATTGTCAGATGATAGTTACATTTTTAGACAATAACTATGGAAGTATTAATTTTTAAAGTGACTAAGCTAATGAGGACTGCAAGGTGAAGATGACCAGGAAGAATGCAGCAAGGTGCAGGAGGCTGTCAGCACATATTAAAAAATCATTGTCTTTGTCAGAGTTTGGACCCAAACGATGCAGGACTCAGGATACAGGACATAAACTTGAAGACAGTCTCTGTAAAAGTCACTGCACACCACTGCTTCTTGCCACATGTGATGTGCTCACTGGTCATTTAGCGTGTCAAGTTTCCATGTGTTGTATAATACCTGAAAGGCAATTGTTAAAATATGCCTCAGCGATGTGATTCCTATTGAATGCTCATTGTAAAGTCGTCTATTTATTATTCACACTGTATTTAGAATCACACGGCATCACCGCTTAGTAGAACACGAGGCGTTGCATTGCTATGCAGATATGTAGCTATTCTTGTCAAGTGCAGAGAGCATTAAAATATGCGAACGTTCAGTAAGACAGGATCCACTACAATTACACTAATTCTGTATGCATGCTGTGGGTTTTACGCTGTTAGCTCTTATATTTAAGATGCAAATTGTATCCCACAAAGCCTTAAGACTCACCTAACGAAGCTCCTAATGCAAGCTTTGATTGCATTTTGGTTGTCATAAAAAAGTGATTTGAAAGCTCCGCTGTCTGCATTAAATCTCCATAATGAAGCAAGACAAAAATGCCTTGGCCATTAGCACATGGATTGCAATTTTTAATATGTTGAAGTTCATTATGTTGAACCTCGTGTGCAGGAGGAAGATTATTCAGGAGGAAAAATTGCCATATTTGTTTTAATATCAGCCTTCACATTTGTTATTTACTATAAGTAAAGCAGAAAGCTGCATGATATATACACTATATGCACTGGCCCTATATGAGATAGCTTAAGTTCTTCATTAAAACAGAAGAAAAAATAGATTTGAAGTAGGGTACCCACAGATGAAGTCAGTCCCATATTTATCTTCTGTTTATTTATGTACACAACATCTACATCCCTTTTTACTTTGTTTTTCTCTGTGTGATTAAGTATTTCAGTTTACCAGCAGCACAGTACTGAGCACGAACATTTACATAATATGTAACAAAAATCAAAAATGCATAACTGGTCAACCTACACGTGGAATCCAATTTCAAAACATGAGATTTTACTTTTGCAAAATCTGCCACATATATCAGAGAAAGCTGTTTGGACAGCTGCTGTACATGCACAGAGAAACCCTAACAAGTGAAGAAGCCGAACCACAGGTGCATGCTCAAAAAGCTTACAATTTCAATTTAAACTTTTCTGTCAAGTTCTCTTTTTCTGTCTCATCCCTGAGCAGCAGCTGCAAATATGAAGCGGCAACAACAGCTGACCCTCCGGGTTGCTTCTTGACAGCGCTCTCTGTTTGTCTCCGTGTTATGCTATAAATACGAGATAAGGGCCATGGCAGATCCCATATGTAGTGTATTAATTGAGACCTAGCATTGGTGACCCGGGTGTATGCCCAAGCCCTCCACACTACTGCCTATCACTCATGCTGGGTAATTGGTAGCAGAGCAGCAGCAGAGAACTAACTCAAGGGCCGTGACTGACAGCGAATTGTTGAAGAGACTCTTGTGGACAAATGATGTGCTGCTTTTAGAGGAAGTTTCATTAAGGAAACTAGAAAGGGATGCAGGTGCTGCTTTTGTGCTGCATTTTTTGAAAAGGTATTTGTTTATCCACACAAACAAAATTGCACTCGGCAACATCGAATCACAAAGTACTAAAGAAAATAATACTCCATTTCTATGCACAGCACAACTCGCACCGTGTACCAGAATGACACTGTGGTGTCAGATGTTGCCTCTTTTGTAACAGAGAAAGAAATTAATCAAAAAATAAGAGGTAAACAAAAGCTCGCTAACAAACAACTCCATCAGAGAGTCATGAGCTGCATCCAAAGTCAGCTTCTTTGCTCATTCATTACTCTATAAATTATTGACACTCACAGTAGTTTTATATGTATAAAGCAAAATATTTCAATAGATAATTACTGACAGATATCAGTTTCACCAGAATCTGTAAAATTCAAAGCAGCGCATTGGTGCTAAACCTTTAGCATCATCATTACAAGCATTACTGAGGTATATTAAGGTGGAAATACTGTGATGCAGTTTGGATTATGCATGTTAGTCTGCTGTGTTACAGTACAGTTACAGTAGTTTGCCTTTTTTTTAATCTTTCTCTGCTAG
>VOQJ01045406.1:0-10651 GCA_015052665.1 Apistogramma diplotaenia | reverse complement strand
TTCTTTAGCTCAGGTTTGAGTCCAAGTTGTTCTTCCTGAGGACCCTCAGGAAGTGAAGTCTCTGCTGAGCCTTCTTGATAACAGCTGTGATGTTATCTGACCAAGAAAGATCAGCAGAGATGAGGACACCAAGAAACCTGAAGGTGTGGACCCTCTCCACAAGCTCTCCGTTGATGTAGAGGGGGGCTGGGTCAGTCCTGTGCTTCCTGAAGTCGACGATGATCTCTTTGGTTTCCATGGTGATCAGTGTCAGGTTGTTCACTGAGCACCAGGCTGTCAGCTTCAGGACCTCCTCTCTGTAGGCTGCCTCATCTCCCTTTGAGATGAGTCCGACCACTGTGGTGTCGTCAGCTAATGTGACGATGAGGTTGTTGTTGTGGGCCGGACTGCAGTCATGGGTGTAGAGGCAGTAGACACCTATAGAGCAAAGATCAAGGGTTTACCCTGCCTGGGATAGGGCTCCAAGGCCCCCCCGCAGCCAGGCCTGGGGTGGGTGTTTAAGGAGCGTGGCTGAGCATTGGCCCGGGGGCACCGCCCGAACAGGAGGCTGTAGACCCGTCACACACGAGGAGTTAGGACATGGAGAATGTTTCCTGTTTAACTTCATGGTAAAGACAGTAATAATGAGCCTAAATGTTTACATTTAGAGAAGCTGTCCTTTCTGTAGTCATGGAAACGATAGGACGGTTAATTAACTTGAGCTGTAGTTTAACTGGAGCTCGTCTTTGTAACATCATCTCACCTGCAGCTGCATCCACATGATGCATTTCTTGGACTGATTTCAGACCTTCTGTGGCTGTCCGAAGAGAACCATCCTCCTGGATGACATTCAGGACATGGTTGATGAGGAAGACCTGCAAGACCACCTGGAAATCCATTTCCAGAAGCCGAGCAACAGCGGCGGCGAGATCGAGAGCATCAAGTACCTCTCTAAGGGGAATGCTCTGGAGGCCTTCTTCTGCGAGGACACGGAGAACATGGAAGGGACTGAACTCTAAAACACGCATGAGGTGTCAGAAGAGCTCAGCTCGTTAAAAAAACTCATTTGAAGTTTATTTCTAATAGTTTCCAAATTTCTCCCAAACTGAAGTGATGCAGTTTGAAAATGTCTTTCTTTGCTCTCCTGCTGGGTGATTCGGGGAGATGCTCGACTGTTCAGTAACTTTGATTAAAGATGAAGGTAAAGAGGGAGCTAACAAAGGCCTGCAGAGATGAACCGACTCTGAGACGGGACAGTCGGTGTCACATCATTATCGGGTTATATCAGAACATGTTCCTTTGCTTGGTTAATGTAACGCCGTATTAAAAGGTTGATTATGGTGATTGAAGTGTAACAAACATCTGGGCTGTCAGAAAGTACCGAATCAGCTTTATATTTAAGGTAAAGATGCTCCGGTGATCACAGCAGGGTAACGTGATGTTACTCAGCTACCACCTGAGTGAAGCTTTGATCATCTGTGGCTTTGGAAACCTGCAGGGGGAGATTTCAGATACAGCGTTCTGTCTTCCACACTGTGCTTACTGGAATAAATGGATCCTGAATCAAGTGTTTTTTAAATGACTCACACTGAGGCGACAGCGGCAACAACACCGGCCACAGACTCCAGTCTGCTGCCAGTGGTCCCAGTGGCCTCTGATGGTGCCTCACACCAAGAAGCCAAGGAGGTCGTGGGTTTGAATCCCAGCCGGGGCTTTTTGTGTGGGGTTTGCATGTTCCCTCTGTGTTAGTGGGTCCGGAGACATGTGGGCACATTTCCTCACATGCAAACTCAATGTGCTCATTATAAAAGATCCAATTCAGTTTTATTTATATGTCGCTGAATCACAGCAGACACGGTGTTTTATAGTGTAAAGACCCTGCAGTAACTACAGAGGGCACTCAACAGTCAGATGAACCGTCTGAATAAGCATTTGGCAACAGTGGGAAGGAAAAACTCCCTTTTAACAGGAAGAAGCCTCCAGTGGATCCCGGCTCAGGGAGGGGGGGTCATCTGCTGTGTTGGAGGTGAGTTTTCTAATATTACTGCCTAAGGGAAGCATGTTTAGCATGTATCCACAGAATGAACCTTAGTGTGTGAAGAAGACTCACATTTACATGAACGAGCTGGAGTCTGTGGGATAAATATGATTCAAACCACTGCAGTGCCTTTAATACCTATAGATGCTCTAATCCGTGTAGAGACGATGTGGCATGTTTACAGCTCCCAGAAGCAACTCTGCTGCTGACCCCACAGATGCATTTTCCTTACAAATGTGGATCCATTCAAGTGGAAGTAAACAATATAAGATTTGTTACAGCAAACACCCATTTCCTCACGTTTTGTCCCAAGTTTATCTTTGATGGAGTTTAAATAGAAAAGCTTGCATAATACAGAGTGTGGGTGGAGCGTTTCTAATTCATCATCTGTCCTCCATCTGTTTGATATAGTGTATTGATTAAATTATAAGGCATATGGATTTAAATACATAATTTGTCATGATATAGACCGTGTAATCCATCCAGCAGGTAATGTAAGTGGCTCATTTTTAGAAGAAAGCACTTAAACATTAAACTTTGTCTTGGCTGTTTTTACACTCCAGCCCAGTAGGGGCGGTAATGCACCTTAGACTAGTTTGCCAATAAGCCTGGGAGAAGAAGAGGAGAGCCGAGGTGAAGGTGAGGTATGAATTAGCGTTCTCTTTCAAAGAGCTCCGTGATATAGAGAGGAAACAAGCACGTAACACGGCGCCGTCGAAGGTCACCCTTTTTCTTCTGGACGCAGAAGTCTGGTTCGGGCTTCCTGAGTAAGTTGTGCTTGGTTCGTTCGCTCAGTGTTCGTTAGCTCAGTGTTCGTTAGCTCAGTGTTCGTTAGCTCAGTGTTCGTTAGCTCAGTGTTCGTTAGCTCAGTGTTCGTTAGCTCAGTGTTCGTTAGCTCAGTGTTCGTTAGCTCAGTGTTCGTTAGCTCAGTGTTCGTTAGCTCAGTGTTCGTTAGCTCAGTGTTCGTTAGCTCAGTGTTCGTTCGCTCAGTGTTCGTTCGCTCAGTGTTCGTTCGCTCAGTGTTCTTTAGCTCAGTGTTCGTTAGCTCAGTGTTCGTTAGCTCAGTGTTCGTTAGCTCAGTGTTCGTTAGCTCAGCAGCTGCTGAAACACTGCCTGGACAAACGGAGGTCTGAGACCTACTGGAGCTCCTGTAGTCACAGCTCTGTGACAGCGTCTTCACGAGCTTCTGTCACGTTTATTTACATCCGGCGTTGCATTAACGTTTCATCTCACAGTGATGATGGCAGATTCTGACCAAAGCCTGCCCCCACACTAACACACTCCGTGGGGAAATGGAAATGGTGCCATCAGGGAAGAAATATCCATGGATGGAGTAACCTGGTCTTTCAGTATGTTCAGGCAGGCAGCTGACCTGTTGCTGACCCCAACCTGACCACCTGCAGCAGCCCCACGTCATTTCCTTCATTACATCCAGGTGGCTGCTGTTTTTGTCCAGGCAGTGTGTGTGCTGTCACGCTGCTGCGCTGATGAGCGATATGAGGCGCTTGTATGATGGGCCAGATGTTACAGATGATCTAAGCTCAGGAGGTTCATAACCACGCAGCCAGTGTGTTATTTGTACCGACTGTAAGGGTCTTAGTACTCTGACATCAGAGGGGATGAAGGTCAGCGGTGGTCCTGATGATGGTGATCTTCTCTTCCAGAGCTGTCCCTGGATCCTGCACACAATCAGAGGCACAGCAGGATGAGCGGTGTAAGTGTTCAGATTGTGTTCTCCACATTATTACAACCTTGTGCCGTGTTTCCACTAGTACCTACTCAGCGCGGGTTGATTCGGTCCAGGTACCAGGTATGTTTTAGTACCCACTCAGCTGGGGTTCCATGTTGTAATGGAAACACAACATGACCGCGCTGAAGAGGTGCTAATGGAAACAGTAGCTACATCACAGGTGGTTCGATCCCGGGCTGCTCTATGGAGATACTGAAGCCCACGTTGCTCTCTGATGGCTCCACTGGAGTGTGTTTGAAGGGTGGACAGGAGGCAGTTAGTGCAGGGAACAGTGCTTGAATGAATGTGTGTGAATGATGAAGAGTAGAAAAGAGCTTTATAAGATATTTTGCCACATTTTAGAGTGTTGGGTGAATATTCGATAAAAAGAGTCAGACGAAGATGCAGTTTTTGGATGATGATCTCATGATGCTCCTCTGACAGAGTGACTGACCCTGGATCTCGTAGCTGTGCCACCTGTGACGTCTCTAACATCGCTGTGGGATGAGGAGGGCGTTCAGCTGATGGACCAGGCCACTCCCAAACCTTCACTGTGATTCTCCTGAGCCCTTCAGAGGTGGACCTGTGCTGTGTTTCACATCATTGTCCTGCTGCACAACTCAAGTGCTCTTGAACTTCATGAACTGATGGCACAGACTTCAGGCTTCCATCAGTTACAGCGAGTGGTCCTGGAGCAGCTCCAGAGCGTCACCCCCCCATGTCTGACCCGTGCCCGACTCCTTTGTGAGAAGCTGTTGATGCAGATGGAACAGTCACTTTGGTCCACAGAATAAGTTCTTTAGATGTTCTTCTGGACCTCCTGCGAAGGTTCCCCACTGTTCCAAGTGTTCTCCATGTGTGGTTCTTTGGAGTCCCAAAGCCTAAGAAATGCTCTGTAACCCTGTGGGACTGATAGATGTCAGAGACTTTGTTCCTCAGCTGCTTCTTTATCTGGTGGGTGATGGGATCTTCTGTTTCAGGGATTTCCTGGTTCAGCAGGTCTGCAGGCTGGGTGTTATTAATTAATAAATTCAGTCACATTTTAAAATCTTTGTCCAGTAACATTTGTTTGATGGTCTGAAGAATAGAAGTGTAACAAAAACCAGGAAGAGGCAAACACTGCAGATTAGCCAAGCAGCTCTGATATCTGCTGAGTGTGGAGCAGGAGCAGCAGGTCATCACAGGTCTAACAGAGAGCATGCAGAGTTCCATCAGTCTCATTACAGAAGCTGAAACCTCACCATGTAAGTTACTCAGGACTTTATTACCTGCTGAATATCTGATTCTGTGTCCAGGTGCTGCGCAGCAGAACGCGGTTGGTCACTTACCTTCCTGGGCTGCACGTGTTGCTGCATCGTGTGGCCGGAGGCAGAACCTTCTCTGCTGCTGGATCCTCAGGCTCCAGTGAGCCCCCCTTAGCCAGAGGTCCCCCTGCTGCAGGTACGCTCTGCCTTTTAAGGCGATACTTTTGAACAGTAATTAGCTAACTTTAATTAGGTGTCCGTCTGTTCAAGAACCACTGATTTAGAATTATTGTTCAAAATAATTATTTTAAAAACAAACCTGAAACTGTCCTGACAAACATGATGGAAACTGGTCCCTGTGGGCACTGGTCACAGTGGGCACGGTGCTGGTTGGTGCCACTCTGTACCGTGACCACGGGAAGCTGAGGAGAGAGGGGGACAGTCACTGATGAGCATGCTAACGTTAGGTAGCACAGTGGTGTGGTGCTGATCAGATCGCAGCATCATCACTGTTTGAACAAGGTGGGCTTAGTGGGAGACGGCTGAGTAGGACACTGAAAGGCTACACAGCTGCTGGGAGGATTCCTACGGACCGACGGGACCACACCGGAGCTTTCCGGCCAATCACAGCAGCTCACATGTGGGCCTGTAAAGAAAAGAGCGCCGCACCTGCTGGGAGACACGGAGGCTCTTGTGTTCTGGGGTGTCTGCAGGTACGATGACGTCTCGAGATTATCGAGGAGCGAAACGTGCTGCCCTGTCCTAAAGGTCAGCCAGAGGTCACCGGTCCTCTAGCAGGAAATGATCCAGGCAGCTAAAAACTCCAGGAGCCCAAAAAGGTTTTTGTCTGTTTCATTCGTTTGTTTTTAAAGATTCTTTTGAACCATAATTCCAAACCAGTTTTCATGTTTCTTCATCACTTTGGTCGGTTTCAGGTTGTTTCAGTGATGTTCTGGTTTTCCTTTGTGTTGATGTCTGTGTCACTAAGACCTGCAAACCGTGTGGCCCGATGACAGCATGGGGCCATTCGGGCCCCAGGACCAGCGCTTCCAGCTGCCCGGGAACGTGGGCTTCGGCTGCCACCTGGAAGGAGTGACGGAGCAGGAGAAGCTCCCGGCACACAAGGTGGTTCCTGACGTGTTGTCTGCTCCATCCAGCTCAGAGAGGCACGAGCTCGTCCTGGCCCAGTTTATCGGGGAGTTCTCTGTAAGTCCACTAAGAACCTCAGGAGTCCCAAACATACTGTTACTGCTACTAATGCTGCTCCTGATGCCACGAACACTGGTGCAGTCAGGAACCTGTCTCCTAGCAACCAGTCTCATCCAGTGTGAGTGTAGGAGGGAGGGGCCTGAGCAGAGATGCTGCGTGTTAGCCAATCAGCAGTGATACAGGTGTGACAGCTGCTCTGACCCTCAGTTTGTCTCTGCTGCTGAGCAGAAGCATGCGACCTTTCACCCTTCGTGCTGCGCTTCCCGCAACAATGGCTGTGAGGAGGAACACTGGATTTTTCCGGACAGTTACATAATTGTGTTAAAGACAGACGCGTCACCGATGATGCGCTCGGTGGTAACCAGCTGTTCACGGCAGGTGAGGACAGGTAACGGGTGCTTCAGCAGGGTTAAGGTGATATATGGATCTGTCCAAGTACGCCTGCTTCATCTGTAGGCACGTTCTTGTCCAGATGATCCAGGTAACGTTCTCACACGTGCTCAGCTGGTTCTTCATCTTCGTCCCTTTGGATGGATCATTTATTGGCTATAAATCATTGATACATCCTCATGTTCAGCCTTTTATTGTGCTGTGGACTCGTGGTGGCAGATGTCCACAGCAGCGTCTGTCTGCAGGATCGCCCTCAAACATTACAGGTTCTGAGCTTCATGCAGGAACATCTGTGACAGCTGTGTGTGCTTCTGTCTTAGAAGAAAGGTGGTCCTGCATCTTCTGACGAAGTCCTCACGGCTGCAGAGTACTTTGACAGCTCGAGGGTGGAGTGCGTGGTGCAGTCCTGCCCTGAGCTCCTAAAGAAAGGTCCGTCATGGAGGCGCCTCATGCTTTTCCATAACACCTTCATTCTTCTTTGAGCTGCTGTGTGAAAGTGTGTCTGACTGTTTCCCGACAGACTTCCAGACCATGTTTCCTGACGCTCCGGCCTGCGCGATGATGGTGGTCACAGTTACCCAGAAGACCCAGAACGATATGACATCATGGAGCGCTGAGGTGGAAGAGGAGAGGGAGCAGATGCTGGATAAGGTGAGGTGCTGTGTGGAGTGAAAATGTCACAGCTGTGTGTGTGTGTGTGTGTGTGTGTGTGTGTGTGTGTGTGTGTGTGTGTGTGTGTGTGTGTGTGTGTGTGTGTGTGTGTGCTTTGTCTCTTTGAACTGGGTTAAGTTTTTTCAGTAAATGCATTTTTCATTTCCAGCCTTTCAGCTTTGTTGTGTCTGCAGTTCGTTGCAGGAGCGAAGGAGATCTGCTGTGCTCTGCAGGGAGAAGGCTTCTGGGCAGACTTCATTGAGCCATCATCAGGCCTGGCTGTAAGATACAGACATGTTTACTGTGTGCACGTGATAATGACTGACAGCAGGAAGGAGGCAGCTTCCTCTCAGATATGAATTATTCCACAGTGATTTTGGCAGTAAAGACAGACGTGGTGCATGAATGTCAGTGTGCCTGGTGGTGGTGCAGGGGGGCGGAGCGGGGGGCGGTGGGTAGCATGTTCTCCTTGTGTCTGCGTGGGCTTTGCTCCCACAGTCCAAAGACCTGCTGTTAGTGAGGGTAACTGTGTGAGTCGACCTGTCCCCCCCAGGAGCCTGATGTCGTGTTTGTGCTCCTCCTCAGTTCTTTGGCTCGTACACCAACAACACGCTGTATGAGACGGACGAGCGCTACCGTCAGCTGGGCTTTCAGATCGAGGACCTGGGCTGCTGCAGGGTGATCCGGCACTCTGTTTGGGGGACACGTGTTTTTGTAGGGACAATATTCACCAGCGCACCTCCTGATACTCCCACCATGAAGACGCTGCAGGGCGGCTGAGCACCGACTGGGACACTGGGCTACCAGTAACACTGTGATGGCACAATGCATTTAATGACTTCTGTGGTTTCAGTCTGTGAACATGTTCTTTGCAGTGGAAACCTGATCGTGTATAGAAATGGCAGGAATCACCACAATAAAGCTCCTGTTGTAAATGTTTGTCCTGCACATTTCTTCCTTTGCATGACACCTGGTATAAATAAGTAACCCTTGAACTGCCTGACTTTTAAAACATGCTGCCATTGCTCCCCTGAGCCAGGCAGCAGCATCTTCAGGTGGCACGAATCCCCCGGTTCATCAGTGAGGTCGTTCAGCTGAATAAGAAGCAGAAACACTGCGACGTTCCTGAGACCAACAGCTGAGTGAGCAGTGACTGATCATCTCAGACGTTTCAGAGCTGAGGGCAGGCTGCTGCTGTCAGGCTGCAGATCAGAGCTAAACTGGTACACTAGTGAAAACGAACACTAGTGTACCAGCTGACCCACCGATGATCACTCAGCCCTTACAAACGTGTTTGCAGCTCTTCTCCCAGGCCGTGGATGGTCCGTTTCCCCCACGGCCACGGCTCAGGGAGGGTTCAAAGATCAGCCTGTGGACAGCTTTGAATGAGTCCCCATGACTGCAGCTGTGTGCTGAAGCAGGTGGTGGTGTCAGCTCCACCAGCTCCACCTGGAGATGAGTGTTGCTGTTGTACCTCAGCTGCAAACACCTTGGAATAAAAAGAGACTATTAATGTAACACATTTGATGATCATATGTGATAGTGGTCGGCTCCCAGTGAGCATGTTCCCTCAGTGTGTCACAGCAAACTGGTGAAACTCCAACAATAACTCATATCTAATTCATTTGGAGATATCGAAGAGGCACTTCAGATAATTCGAGATATCTAGAATTTAATTTGCACCAGTCAAAACTATTTATCGCCTATCTAAAAATACACCTAAGATATCTTGAATTATAATTATGACACAAACAAGATATCTTACATTCACTGTTTGACTCATAATCTAATAGATATGTGAAATGTTTCAGATAGTGATTCACTGTACAAAAACCGGAGGACTGCTGGTTCGAGTCCCCATCCAAGCGCATGCGTCGTTGTGTCCCTGAGCAAGACACTGAACCCCACGGTGCCCAGCGTGGATGTGGTTGTGTGACTGGTGACGGTGGTCAGGCGGCGTAAACTGGCAGCCTCTGTCAGACCGCCCCCACATGACTAATGCGTTATTATTATTATTATCATCGTTACTATTATTATTATTAATGTTATTATTATTATTATTATTAATGTTATTATTATTAGCCGCAGTATAATTAGCGACATCTTCATTTACTAATGAGTCATCATTCAGGTTTGTAAGGGTGGTGGAACCTGCCACAGAACGTCAAGAACCTGAGGGAACGGCGATGACGTCAGGGCGGCACGCAGGCGTTACGTCAGTGACTCTGAGGTGACAGGTCGTCGCGAGCTCTCACACAACAAGGAAGTGGAGCGAGTGTTCTTCAGCGGAACCCGGACGGAGAGAACCGGCGCGTTTCCCTCGGAGGTGAGTTCCGGAGCAGGCACGGCGCCGTGCCCGCGCTCCGGTGAGTGGCGCTGGCTGTAAAACGGGCCGGAAGCGCGGCTCCGTCGGTCTCCCACGGAGGAAACTGGTGTTCGAGGCGTTTCTCTTCGTCAGCGATGTTAACGCACCGAAACGGGTTTTACTGGCCCGGGCGACCCACGCGCGCCACGATAACGGGGTCCAAACACGGGTACGAGCATCAACACCGTGTGAGCCGCGGGGGGAGGACTCCCCGGGATCACAGCCCGCGGTGTCCGGGGGGGCTGTGCCGGAACCCGGTCATGTGCCGCTGATGTCACATGAGATACGAGCGTGCATGGCGGCCGTGGAGTCCAGGAGCCACGGGCCGTGATTCACGGTGTTGGGCTCGGAGATCACGCGTGTCATCAGGCGGCAGCGCGCCTGTTATTCCTTCGTGGACGCTCAATCAGCCCAGACGTGTTTCAGCAACGTTTCTGCCACGTTCGCAACTTCCTGTATGAAGGGGATCATTCCCAAGATCAAGACCCACGTGTCTAACTAACCAACCCGCTCACACACTAACCAACCCGCTCACACACTAACCAACCCGCTCACACACTAACCAACCCGCTCACAGACTAACCAACCCGCTCACACACTAACGCTCACACACTAACCACCCCGCTCACACACTAACCAACCCGCTCACACACTAACCAACCCGCTCACACACTAACTAACCCGCTCACGCACTAACCCGCTCACACACTAACCAACCCGCTCACACACTAACCAACCCGCTCACACACTAACCAACCCGCTCACGCACTAACCCGCTCACACACTAACCAACCCGCTCACACACTAACCAACCCGCTCACACACTAACCAACCCGCTCACGCACTAACCCGCTCACACACTAACCAACCCGCTCACACACTAACCAACCCGCTCACACACTAACCCGCTCACACACTAACCCGCTCACACACTAACCAACCCGCTCACACACTAACCCGCTCACACACTCACCAACCCGCTCACACACTAACCAACCCGCTCACACACTAACTCGCTCACACACTAACCAACCCGCTCACACCCT
>VOQJ01045405.1:0-17361 GCA_015052665.1 Apistogramma diplotaenia | reverse complement strand
ATATTAATAAATATATTTTTTTTTTTTTTTTTTTTTTTAGAATTGTACAATTACCCAACACAATTTAATTTCATTATTCAGTCCAGATACATATTTGCTAAACTGAAGCACATTCATTATACTGTCAGGTATTTTATTTTTTTGTTAAATCTATTTGTTCACATAGAGAAGCCAAATGTGTTTATTTTCCTGGAGAAATATACTTTCATACCCTTCAAGGCACTGATACAGGGCAGTCAGTTACTGGTGTCTGTGCTTGTAAATGGGATGGTGGCATCTGAGGACAGCCCGAGGCTGCGTGGAGCAGGTCCACCCTCTCTGAGCCTCTCTGAGTCTGAATATGCACAGCTACCTTTATGAAGCTGAGCATGATCAAGGCTAAGTTCTGAGTTTTTATTACATGATTGGACAAATGCTGGACTGTCATCGAGGGTTTTGCCACATGAGATTGTCTCTTGATTTTTCTCTGTACTGTTTGCCTCTGGTGAATTGAAGCTTTTCCATGATTCAGCTGTCCCATCGCAGCTAGGGTGGGCATGAACATTGGCCTGAAGTCCTTCCAATTCAGAGGCAGACGGGTCCTCTGCTGTGTTCTCAATAACTGTTTCTATGGTTGATGGCAATACAGAGGCCACATCACTCTCCTCAGCTTGGTTGGGGGTGTTAGGAGGACTTTTACTCAGCGGCATATGAGAACTAGACAGGTCCTCTGAAGACACTGGGTGGACACATTCAGCACAGTCTCCACTGGGTCCTTGGTGGTCTTCACTGTGAGGTTCAGCTGCCTGGTCTTTATTTTCCCCAACTGTATCCAGGTTCTGATCTTCTTCTGATGCAACTGAATCTGGCCCAGTGTTTGTCTGAGGTGTAACAGCTGGACCACCAGCTGAAGCCTGGCTCTGACCCGGCGGTGTCGGTCGTACCGTTTGGTGGCACATGGGGCACGTCTCCTGAACATACAGCCATTTGCGGAGGCAGTTGGCATGGAAGAAGTGTCCACAGTATGTAATCACAGCAGAGCTCATTTCCTGTGAATATAAACATTTAACTGTGTAAGTGAACACTGCAAAAGTATTGTGCTGTATTTTCTTTTTTCATGTGGCCTCCCTTCATTTATCTCTTTTTGTGTTTTCCATGGAGCTCAAAAAGTCTCATCTTTTACAGGTCTTTTCAAATTTTCTGTATTCAGTCTCATTCAATCCTATGCAATCACAGTGTGCACTTTGTGGGACAAGATTTTTTTTTTCCAAAGAACTCTCCTCATCATTGATGTAACAGGTAAAGTTACACAGAAGAACACTGTTAAAAATTCCACTAAAAACCTTCACATCCCAAGTTGTCATTAAACTTAAAAACTAACTACGAACAGGAAGAGATTACATTAACTTGTTTTGACCAAAAAACAAAAAGAAAAAGAAAGAAAGAAAAACAAACTCAAGGCCAAAGAACTGTCCCGACTGCCAAACTGGAAAAACAGGAACAACAAGCCTTAAAAAGGTACACACAACATTAGCTATTATATATACAAAGTATCAGTCATAGGTCAACAAAAGGGAAACGCTGTCAAATATGTTAATTCATTTTGGCCTCCAACACCAACTGAAACTGCTGATGGCGTATGCAGAATATTCTCCATCAGGGATAACCTCACTAAACACTCTTTTTGTACAGTGAATAACTTTGACAACACTAAAATGCCTCAAATTTTTAGAGGAGAGAAAGTATTTGGTGACAAATATAAATATATATATGAATGATATGGGTGTGGACTGAAAGCCCATGTAGACATTAACAACACAACACAGTCCTCTTGTTACATAATCCGCACAATCTTATTATTGAGTACACCTAACCATGCCAGAGGTTTTTTCTTTTGTTTAATGACAACTTGGTATGTGAAGGTATTTATTTGCATTTTTAACAATGTTATTCTGTGTAAGTTTACTTGTTACATCACTGATGAGGACAGTTCTTTGGAAAAAAAAATCTTGTCCCAAAAAGTGCACACTGTGATTGCATAGGATTGAATGAGACTGAATACTTTCCAGGAACTGTTGTTTTAGAAATATTTCATAGTATAGTGTCTTACATCAAGTAAGCAGTGGTGGATAGGAGGACAAACACACACACACACACACACACACACACACACACACACACACACATTAAACATCCATCCATTTCCATAAGTCATTAGGTCATCCTGTTCATGGGGGAATGGACTATTTCCCAGCTGACGTGGGGCAAGAAGCAGAGGATAATTAAAAAACATTACACATTGTTGATATAAATATAACATGAGAGCTGGTCTATACCCAAATCAAAGGGCAATAAGTAAACACACAAGTTTACTGGATTCCCCGTGTCACTTTGTGCAGAAACTGTATGAGTCTGAAAATCAATTTAAACAGTCAAATTAGAGTTAAGATTGGGTTTGAGATTAAACAGTATGTTATGTAGTTGGTTCTCAGCCTCAACTATGTTCTACAAACACAATCTGCGAGGGTGACTGACCTGAAAGCAGATAGAGCAGACGTCGTTGTGCTGCTGCAGCTGCTGAGCTGTGGCTTTGGGCAGGGAGTTGATCTTCTTAGCTGCTTCCTGCCTGAGCAGGAAGCTCCTCCAGCCAGACTGAGCTCTGAGCCAAACATTGAAATAGGAGTGGATGATAATGACAGAGGCGCCCATCCAGCTCCACTCCCCAAAGAGTGACTCCCAGGTACCATAAGCCACCACGCACAATGCCACAACAAACTCCAGCACTCTGCTGATGGCGTTCACCCAGTAGATCACTTCGTCCAGGCTCTCGATCGGGTCGCTACGAAACAGCTCCACCATGAAGAGGGAGTAGATCAGCATAGTGCCGGTAACCTTGGGGGGGGGAGAAAAAGTCATTATTTCTTACATGCACAAGAGAGCCTTCATTCTCCCCTCCCAGACAGCCAACTCTGGCCTCCTTCCTGTATCAAGCTGTAGCTTCTGCCATGTTCAACTCAATTCAATTTTATTTACACAGCCGCCTCAAGGTGCTTTTTATTGTAAGGTAAAGACCCTACAATAATTACAGAGAAAACCCAACAGTCAAGCACTTGGCGACAGTGGAAAGGAAAAACTCCCTTTTAACAGGAAGAAACCTCCAGCAGAACCCGGCTCAGGGAGGGGTAGTCATCTGCCATGACCGGTTGGGGCTGAGGAGAGAGAAACAGGGCAAAAGACATGTTACCAGCTTCTTTGTTTTTCAAAGCTGATGTTGTTTACTAAACAGAGTTTTCCATTTCTGATTATAACATCTCTCACATTACCCTTTTTGCAGAGGCTTGCAGAACCATGACAAAATTATTAAAAAACAAACACACATACTGTATGGTACAAACTTTGTAGGTGTGCACCACATCTGTCCTCAAATCAGGGGAGCCAAAGTCATGGATGTTTTTCCCCACATTTGACACAGCATTGCTGTAACATTACTGCAAATATTTACAACTGAAACGAAACCCCAACAGCAGCATGCATTTTCATTTCTGGAAAGTCATTCAAGATTATTCACTGAATAACCTAAAACAGAAACAAGTTTTAAAGTTATAGTGTGTAAAAGTTTCACCGCTAGATGTCAGTAGATTGCAGTGCATAATCCTAGCTACGGTGGCTGCTACAGGACAAACATGTTTTAGTCAGCCGGGAGAACCAGAGAGCTCAAAAACATGAAATTTAGACTGTACGTCGTAACGGCAGCAGCCAGCCGGCATGTTTCTACTACTGTTTGAGTCAAACTAATTTCTGTACATGCTATATTTTTATTTGAATACTATCACCACGTAGCAACTAATCAGGAAATAAAAATGGACATAGTCAATTAAATACCTTGCAGTATTTTATGTTTTTACTCCTCAAAAACTGTTCATCTCTACTGAGTGCACTCAGATGGCAAAGTGAATCCCTTTTGTATCGTCAGTCCACAGTTTACTTCAGCACTCAATGGCAGATGAGAAGTGTCTACTTTTATTTACTCTGGAAGTGGCTCTAATACTTTGTGAAAGGAATCCAATACGAGTCAAAAAGTCAGTGAAGCTCACTCTGTCAGATGACAGCGATACTGAGGTGAGCTGTTCAGGATATACTGAACCTTTCTGTCAGTAAGCACTGCTGTTTCTGTCTCTGTTAGCTGACGCTTAGTGAAACCTTTTGAAGAAGATGCAACACTGTCGGAATCTGATGTGGAAATGTAGTCCTGACTTCAGTTCAGGAGATGATGCTTGAGGTGAGGAGGAAGAGAATTACATTTTCTGAAAATGCTCTGGCATTTTTTTGCTTCTTTGGTGAAGGAGACCCCTTCTACAACAATAAAACCCAGGTGTGATCCTTCACATCAACACAAATGCCTGTGAGTTCTGTTTTCCTCTGCCTTTGGCGTACTAGGGATATGGCCAGTCGGGAGAGGACCGTCCTGGCCACTGTATTCAAATATGGTAGGGGGGCATGGTGACATCCACAAACCAGCACCTGCTCCTATATATTTTTAATGGATTCATTATAAGTTTATTAGAATGCATTAATTGTTGAAAGATGCTACAATGCACAAATCAATGCATATTTATGAATACAATATCCTTTTTTTCAATTAAAAAAACCTAAAAAAATTTACTGACTGTACCTTTAAAATGCATGTGCTACAACACGACTTCTGGATTAAAAGAGACAGACATAAATCGTTCCTACCTGAAGGGAAGTCAGCATGCAGCTGGATACCAGTATGAGCAGCCAGAAGTCCATGTGGAAGAACTGTGAGATCTTGTAAGCCATAAACACTGGGAAAACCAGGAGAAGCAAACACATGCTGATGCCACGGAAGTGTTTCCACAGGCTCCTAGAAGCACATATGAAGCAGAAATTAATGAAAAGCGGAAATTATATTTATTCATTTTACACATTTTCTCTCATTTTCATTTGCATATAAAAAAAGATTTTATCGTTGCTGCACTTACCTGTTGCGTGATGCACCCAGTGCTAAAATAATTGGATCTGTTATTTCTATCATTGACTGCAGGGTTGAAGTCACCACGATGAAGAGGATGATGCTGAGGAGAAATGTGCGCTGCAGTGCTTGCATATCCAACAGGCCTGTCTGAAGGGCAAGGAGGAGCAGAGTGACGCCCTCAGTCACACCTCTGAGAACGTGAATAAAGAACTGAGATTAAATCCAAATAAAGCAGATATTACACAGTTACAGCTTTGACTTTAGGCTTGTATAGTATGATGGAGACTTCAGCTTATTACGGTGATGTAATTGGTTTGGTTTGTCTGTTAGCATTATTATTCCTATAAAAATATGGGTGGATTTGTATAAAATTTTTAACCTAGGTGTTGGTTTGACCCAAATCTGAATATTGAACATAAAATCACCAAAACAGACAGGACACACTTTTAAATTAGCAAAAATATTGCTCCACAATTACTGGATGTTTTAAATAAGCAAATATTTGCTGATTCGTTTGATCTACCAGGTTTAAAATGACCCAGAAATCAGCTATTATAGATGGAACAAAAAGCTAATAACAGTACCTGTGCATAACATTCTCATTCTGAACAGCAGTAAAGCCTCCCAGGTAAAACTTGCATAGATTGAGCAGCCCCAGGGCCAGATAGGACACCATGAAGGTCAGACCCAGAAGAGAGTACGGCGTGGCACAACATTCAGAGACACTGTAGGGTCAACCCAAATGAGAAACAAATCAGAACATTTACGCTGACAGGAATAAACACACGCGAAGGAAGAGTATGTAATAAACTATGTCACACCTTGAGAGCAGGAAGAACAAGATGCCCTGGTGTGCTATTGAGGGACCAGTGGACATGATGTCTGAGCACAGCTGGACAATAAATAGAATAAACCAGAACACACTAAAGAGCACTGGGACAGCAAACTGGTTCCACAGAGAGATTCCTACACCCAGAAGTCTGTACAGCTCAATCACCTGAGGTCAGAAAACACGAAAGGTCAGGAATGTTAAAAATAATAATACTGTTCATCAACTAGCTCTTATCCATAGTCAACACAATCAAAAGTAAAAGACAAGGAAATGACTGTTATTTAGGAAACTGGCTTATAATCGATTGTAACCAAATAAAAGGCGATTATGCCAAAAGACACAAATCTTGGAAATGAAGCAACAACTTAGCTGGTTTTATTAATCTCTACACTTGTAAGAACCGACTTGTTGCATAAAAGAAAAAAAAATCAGCAAGCTCTTCAGCAAACAACTGTGCCATCTATAAAAAAAAAGGATTTCAGAATAAAAGAACCTCCAAGTGAAGCAACTCTGAGTAGGCAGCTCTTGCGAGGCGGTATGGCACAAAGACATTTGACAGGAGGAACACGAAGATCCCCACTCCAGTCAGGCCCATGGAGAAAGTGTTGACTGTTAATAGCGTGGCATGAGGCATGGCGCAGAGTCGGGCCAGCAGGGGGAGCAAGTGAGCAGAGAACAACCACACCTTTCTGGTCTTCATCAGGAAGGCACACAGCGTGCTGAGAATAATCTGACCTGACAGAAAATAACAATACAACTTAATAACTGTAATGCCTAGGTTACTTGCTTCATGATTTATGCAGTTTTTCTTTTGTTGTAAAATCTGAATTTATTGAAAACTTTGACTAGTTACATCTAATCCCTCTGCCCTGTAACACCTAGGACAAGCTCTAGCAGCCCCTGAACTGGATAAAGTAAAGAACATGCATGAAATGAATGAATAAAATTCTACATGGGAAGTGGACTTAACTGTTGCATTTCTTTTAGTGAAACATTAAATATTCCTTTATAGAACGTGAACCAATATGAGCCAAAATGGTAGAACTCACTAGTCATTGCAGAGACAAATCTGTTTAAGGCCAAAGAATCACGGTAAACTGCTCCTTCATAACCGTACTGCAGCTCTTCACCAACGTAATCCCTATAAAAAAAAAAAAATAGGAAAAAATGACATTTTGGGGTTTTTTTTGTTGTTGTTTGCAGATACAGTACTGTGCAAAAGTTTAGAATTACTCCTCATTTCTTTATATTTGCCAGGAAAATGGGAAATAAAGTATATAAGACAAAACTGAATTTGTACAATTCTAAGGAAATTGAAAGTCATTATTTTGTGTGACCACTTTTATTCTTCAACACAGCCTGAACTCTCTTTTTTCTTGTAATTTCTTTAAGTAGTCTTCAGGAACAGTTCTCCAGGCTTCTTGAAGGACATTCAAAGCTCTTCTTAGGATGTTGGCTGCCTTTTGTTCTGTTCTCTATCAAGATGATCACACACTGCTTCAATAATGTTGAAGTCTGGGCTCAGGGGAGGCCAATCATGACTGACACGCCACTGTATGTTTTTACAACACTGGCAGTGTTTGGGATCATTGTCATGCTGAAAATGGTGAATGTCACGATTAATGAATGGATACAAACAGTAAACTCAATATGTGAGATGGAGTTTCTGACACATAGATTGAGGACACGGGAAGAACAATGCCAGGATAAATGGAAAAAATGGACAAACGTCACTTCAAGGATACAGGACCGACAGAAACTTTGAGAGGTCACCTATGTGTATATTCCCCTTTTGTATTTTTTTTTTCTACATACACGAGATTTTTTTTGTACATGTACCTTGTAAATGCCTATTTAAAAATAAAGTAAAAAAAAGAAAAAGAAAATGGTGAATGTACTTTTCTGCATTCATAATTCCATCAATTTGGTATCGACACTCACTGTTGCAGCTCACTCCTGACTTTTGAACCAAAATTTTCAAATTTGAATTAGTCACTCTAAGACATGGCTTTGAGATACTGTTCAACTACTGCTCCACTTGTTCAGTTTCCTCAAAATTTTCATCCTATGAGTTAGTTGCTTTTTAAATACCCAGACCTCACTATTATTGAAGCCGTGTGGAATAACCTTGACAGAACAGAAGCCAGCCAACATCCAAAAGAAGAGCGTTGAGCGGCCTTCAGAAAGCCTGGAGAACTGTTCCTGAAGACCACTTAAAAGTCTGGAAACAAAATGTAAAGAAGTGAAGGGTGGCTCAAGACTTTTGCAAAGTACTTTTAAATACTCAGGAGAAAGACAAGCGCTGTAATTGCTGACAGTTTTTGTCAGAAAAAAAAGCTGATCCAGTCAAAAAAAAATGCATCTAGGAATTGCAAAAGCAGTGATAAAGCATCTCACTTGGAAATCTGGTGCCCCATGTACAGGAGCAGGGCAGTGAAAATATGGAGGTAGAGCGTCACAATGTGTCTCAACGGCAGGATTAACACCACCACATTTATCAGATGACCTGAAAGACAAAGAAAAATCAGTGTGATGTTTTATAGATATGATGCACAGTTAATAGCATGCATACACATAATGCAACAAAAAACATAATGTCACTGGTTGGGTTTTATTGTGTGCTCAAATATGGGATTTTACAGGATGGCTTACTAGTCCATACACAGACACGTTTTGATGAATCTGTCCCAAATTACATTATTATTTATTATTAATTATTTATTCTTCCTCTTCCACTTAACCTTTTCGGGGTTGCAGGGGGGCTGGAGCCTGTCCAGCTGTCATAGGGCAAGAGGCAGGGTACACCCTGCACAGGTCACCAGCCTGCCGCAGGGCTAACACAGAGAAACACACCTATGGGCAATTTAGAATAACCCATTAACCTAACCCCAGTAACTACATATCTTTTGAATGTAGGAGTAAACTGGAGGACCTGGAGAAAACCCACACATGCACAGGAAGAACATGCAAACTCCACATAGAAAGGACTGGGCCAAGGTGAATTCAAACATAGACCTTTCTAGCGTGGCAACAGTGCTAACCACCACACCACTGTGCTGCTCATCAGTGAAAGTGTCAGGCTTATCTTAAGTTTTTAGAGACACTGCCTCAGATTTCAATGTGTGAAAAAATATCATGCAAATCAGAGGTGGCTGAGCAGAAATGCTCTAAAGATTTGATGATATGAGATGGAATTAATGAATGAATAAGCAAATTGAGTTCAGGTTAAAGGTGCAGCAATACAATCCAGCCACAGAAGCCTCTCTCATGTGGCCCCTTGGTAAAATGAACAGCCCAACCCTGATTTTGACCACCAAAGAAAGAAACTCCAGTAAAACCAAGGCTGACTCTTTCTTCTGGAGCCAGCAGCTCTACAAGACAACACTCCCATGTTCTCCCAGGTCCTTATTTGATTAAACTTACCAATGTAATACATGTTCCAGATGACATACTTGTATTTGAAGAGCATGTCTTCATTTTTGGCCTTGAGGTGCTCCGTTAAACCTTCAATATCACATTTGTAGAGCAGGTCCAGCACCAGTATGCTGGGCACCCTGAGAGCAACGTTAGCCAACTCTTCCAGACGAGGCATCTTGATTTAAACCAACTTTTATGGTCAGCAGAGTGCTAATGTGTCACATATTGTTAACTAACAGCTTCACTGTACAGGTCACAGGCTTCCAGCACTTTCACCACGGTTTTGCTCGTCGTCTTGTCATCTGGGAAACACACAAAAACACAGTTTGGGATACTGAGAAGGACCTCAAGTTTCCTCTGCGAGCAACCAGGCCGTTATTTAGCTGCGTTTGCGCCTCATTTTCAGCCACTGTTGTTCATTTCCGGGGAGATGCATGAGTAATACTACGAATCAAAGACATTTTTAAGTAGCTGCAGTGTACAAAGTGACAGTAGTACACTTACTTCGCACAGTGACTAACATCACAGCCGAGCAGCCATTTGCTAGCTATCGCTGGTTGCTGCTGTTGTTGCTTTCACGGCGACCAACCACATGTTTTTAACAGTGCGCTCAAATATATTTTAGTTTTCTTCTAACTTCCGCCTCTCCCAGATGAGCGGAAACAGTCATCAGAAAAAGCGAAAATTAAAAGCTAAAAATATTACGTCTGGGTAAGTAATACTCTTCAAATTCAATGTTATGATGATTTCACTGGCTTGCGTGGCTATTTCCCGTTCAGACGTCATGTCGAAAGGCACCAATCACGTTCAAGTATTATTGATTTCAAAATAAAAGTAACGTCCTTCGACGACGGCAGTCACCCTGTATGTCTATGGCTGTCTTTAAGTCTAGTAATATTAACAAGAGGAAGAAAATGCAATTCATGCATTCATGCAATGCAATGCACTTCTCTTTATATTTTGCTTTCAATGGGTCAGATTTGGGTTTTAGCGCTTCTTGAGCAAAATGTTCCAGGCTTTTTGAAGGTCTTTCACTGACTTTTAGTCCAGTCCCTGTACCTGACCATTTTCAAAGGGATGTTTTTTGTTTGTTAAGCCACTTATCACTGACCTATGAATTATTCAAGAATAAAAAAGGCACCTAACTCCAGGGATGAACCAGTGTTGTGTCTACACATAACATACAGAAATAATTTTAAATTGTATCTTTAGACACTTTACTACAGGCTGCCAAGCAGCCCCACACAAACACACACAATTTCTTTCCATTTCTTTAGTTGAATCTATGAAAAATGTGAAAGACAACACAGTTTGACAGGCATAAATTAGTCTTAGTAAACAGTATAACAGTAAAATAAATTTTACATGTCAGATTCTAACACATATTGTACATTTCTGGAAGGATTAGGACTGTGTTTTACCTCGAGTTTGTTGTACTTGCATCTGCATTCATCCTGTTTTCAGGGTTTGTCTGCTTTTGCTCCAAAGCTCTGCAAAAAACTGCATTCTTCACACAAGATTTCTCAAATGCATCACACTGTCTAACCAAATAATGAAATTTAATTCTCTGACCATCACTTTAGGGTAATGATGTGTGGCTCTAAAATACTAATGCATTGCAGCTTCTCATCAAAAAGAAAGAAAGTGGAATTTCCTGTCTGTGTGGGCAACAAGTCGCCTTAACTTTTATCTCTAGGTAGGAAGGAAGTTCATTTTTAGAAATGCAACTTGTGCAGAATGAATGATTTTCAAACAGACTATAGTCGCAGGTCACGCATTTTATTTGATAGAACCCGTTCAGGAAATGTAAATTCTTCTTTTTTTTGTGCTGTTCTTAAATTGCAAACTGGATTTAATAGACATTAAAACCAGCTTACAGGAGCAGGTGAAATATTTGCATTGAAATGACCGAAAAGAAATGGACAGAATAAAGTGCAGCCCAGCCTGGGAAGACAAACAAAGACAGCCTGACTGTATACACCGTTGCTGTCTATTAACAAATCAGCTACACTTTAGAGAAGTAGTCCCCTTTTTTTTTTCGTGCCAGCGAACATCATTAAATTTACCAAACTGTGACAGCCAAATGATTAAAGTTCAAATACAATACAGATGTACACTGTGGGGTTTACATTTAAGTAAACAAAGGGGGGCGATTTATACTGAGTGCATTTGTCTTTACACAAACTCTGAGTACACTGTAACCTCAGAAGACCTCAGCTTCTCCTCAGTCATATCAATATACAACACGCGAGATGAGATGGACAAAGGTGAATCAACAACAATTCATATGTATTGGCTGTTTAGACAGTTAACATTGTTTCAGCTGTTTTATATTAGATCATTTTATATGGGAAATGTAACAGGAGCTCATCTCATGACCTACTAACAGTCATGAAACAGGAACACAACAGGCTGATGACACACAAAAAAGGGAGAAAAAAAAAAGCTTTTCTCACAATCATAGCACCAGACTGAGGTGGAGGAAACATGAGTCACGAGAAATAAAAGACTCCCTATGAATGCAAATATACCGAAATGGCACAAAGTGAGCAGATGCTCTTCTGAAATAAATGTTCTGCTGAAAAGAGAGACTTAAAAAGACAGGCTACCTTCTACACACACCGTCCAAAAAAAACCCTGGAGAAGCATGAGAAACAGAGAGTGCACATTTTCTGATTTAGAAAGTTTTTAAAAAATCCCCTAATTTGGTCGTTTTTATTTCATCAGTCTGCATTTAATCAAAAACAGATAATCAAATAAACTTCAATTTATTGCTGCTAAAGGTGGTTCTACAGGCTGCAGGCAGTTGTCATGCACTGTAACCATTTTACATTGTAACTCACCTTGGCCGGCCGGTGCAGTTCAGAAGATCTAGCACGGTGAGTCAGAATCAGAAAATGACTGGAATAATCTGCTTAAAAACTGCCTGCTTACTTTGCTACAACAATTATCTTTTATATTTTTAACACATATTGACAGGCAGTTCAGTGTATGGATCACAGGGGCACACAGACTATATTCTAACTGTAAACAGATGTGTTTTCGGGTCCCAGTTTTTTGCAGGACTTCAGCTGGAATTTTGGAAGGAAAGGAGGAAGAGTGAGGGAGTGAGGGGAGGTGGAACTGAGAAGGAGAGGCAGATGGAGGTCTGGCTGTCATCTCATAAACCAAAGGGGATTTTTTTCCCCCCTCACTCTTCTGCAGCAAACAAAGGACAAGATGGAAAAGTCATTGTGCATGTTGGCTGCGGTGCTTCTTCTGGGACTTTTCTCACACGGAGCTGCAGCACTGATGAACGACCCGGCAACGACCGAGAGTTATACATTAACCAACTACACAACTATAAGCCTGACTGTGAATTTGACCGAGGCTGTGACTCTGAAGGGAAAGAGCGGGGACGGAGCAATTCCAGCAACAGAAGAGCCACAGTTATTCACCACCACTGTCAGGGACAAGCAGTTCGACACCGCGGACATCAGCAAAGAGAGACACAAAGAAGAAATAATTAAGAAAGAGAACGACCACAAGACTGAAGATGGCAAAACAAAACTGGGTAGGAAAACTTTTAAATATTTTAATAGCTGAATTTCTGCTTCATAGATCACACTGACTTTTTGTGTAACTCTGTTAATTCCATTTTAAACCTGTGAAACAAATATGTCTGCAAAAGTAGATGTAGAAAATCTTTACATTCATTATCTTATTGCACTGCAAGATGCCAGAGAACAGTTCCAGCCATAGAAGGTCAGAACACTAGTAAAGGTCCAGTGTTGTTTCAGCTGTAAACAGAGTTAATTAATAAAATCATCTTCTACACACCCATTTGTTAATGCTTATCATATTTCCTGTAGCTCTATATTTGCTGGATTAGACTGCTTTGACCTGTCAATATGGGTATTTGTGAGTGGTGGGAATGTTATTAGGTGTTCCCAAAACCAAAAAAATTCCCTGCAGCTCTAGCTATCACCTCCCTGATCTGTCGAACATTTGACTTTTCCCCACCATGTCTCATATTACATCTAAACCCTGCACATATTACCATAACTGCAGCGTCCTTTACTTCCCGAGAAAAGCAGAGGAGGGGTGGGACGACGCGAGGGCCTCCAAACTTCCACTGAACTGACCCAGGATGATTAGAAATATTCCACATAACAACCACTGGGAGCTCGTTTTACATCTGCCATGTGTTTGCTTACTCAGACAAACCACAGAGAGAGCGGTTAACCCTTCAGCTTTCTGCCAGAGCTGTTTCTGCTGAGGATCTACATGTGGAAACAGAAACCCCAAGCAGATCTTATCTCACAGTTCACTTCTGTTTTCCTGACAGACTGTCCTCCCCTCGGCCTGGAGTCCCTGCGAGTTGATGACAACCAGATTCAAGCCTCGTCCTATCAGCGGTCGGGTTTGGGTCCTCACAGGGGGAGGCTGAATATCCAGGTCAGTGGGTGAGAGGTTATTAGAGAATCCAAGGACAGTAAACTCATATTTTAGCATTTCAGATACAACCAAAATGCACAAAAGATTTTGTTCCACTGGCACATAAATAAATAAAACCAGTATAGAGACAATTACTACAAATTATTCGAAAGATGAAAGGTGGTTTAAATGACATTGAACATGGCACGGTTGTTTGTGCCAGACACGCTGATCTGAGTATTTCAGAACCTGCTGATCTACTGGGATTTTCCCCACACATCTCAAGACTTTACAGAGAAGGGTCTGACAAGGAGAAAATCCAATGAGCAGCAGTTTTCTGGGAGAAAGTGCCTTATTGATGTCAGAGGTCAGAGGAGATGGGTCAGACTGTTTGATGTGGAAGATATTTTCTTATGACTGAGAATTGTTTAAACACCACAGCCTCCCTGAGTTTGTTTGCACAATTTGCATCTCCCAGTTAGATTCTATATAAGGTATCCACCCATTACCTTAGTATGCTCATTTTGCCATATTTAGCTTGGAAAATGACCAATAAAATTGAATCTAAGTAGAATATGTGCCTAAAGAGCATTTCTATATATTTTTAACAAAAAGAATGTATCTTTTAAAAAATTAATCTGGTTAATCCAGAGCCAGAAGCGCAGTTTAGCATCGCAAGCATCCACTCCTCTTGTTCTGCCGTCCAAAAGTTTCAGTCTGGAGTCTGAAAGCAGTTATTTTAAAATTAGGTCAGTGCTGCACTCTTATGTAATGTTTCAAATGAAGGCCAAGCCTCAAGCTTTTAGGGTGTGTTTAATGGATTCTGCATAACATGCTTCTTTTCTTGTTTTTCTTGTTTTTTTTTGTAGTCTGGCATTGAGGACGGGGACCTGTATGATGGTGCTTGGTGTGCCAAGTACGAGGACCGGCAGCAGTGGCTCGAGGTGGATGCCATTCATCTGACTCTGTTCACTGGAGTCATTCTGCAGGGCCGAAACTCCATCTGGAGGTCAGGTAGTATCAGGATTAAAAACTGAAAATCCAAATCGATTATGGAAATCAGCAAAAATGAAGCGCAGTGATATTTTTGGCAGTCCACTACAATGAAGTCATTGAAAATATATGTTTCTCCTTTTTGGTCTGTGGTAGTTGGGACTGGGTCGAAACCTACAAAGTTCAGCTGAGCAATGACTCTGTAACCTGGCAAACCTCCATGAATGGAACACAAGAAGCGGTAAGAACTACTTCCTGTACTCTGTGACTTTGGGAGCATTGATGGAAAACACATTTGGAAGAATTTGTGCCAAAATGAACCAAAACATTAACTATATGTGCAGATTAAAGAGAACTCTGAAATTTGTAGGTGGCATTCAACTCATTATAACACACTACATAAACAAACTAAAGTGGAGCGTTTAGTGTAAACACAAAGAAATTTAAGGTTTGACTGAAAACTGCAATTTAATCAGACTTTTTTTTTTTTGTGCCTGACCACATGTCAGTGTGTTGATTTATATTTTGGAAAGTGTGATCTCTTTCCAAGGACATTGAGGCAAATCAAAAATCTTTTCACAGTTTTCCATGTAATTTTAAGGCCACCATTAAGTCATGTTTTCAGCTTCATCTGTTGGTTGAAAGTGAATGCGAGAGTAATGAAATGAGGAACTATAGGCACTGGTGTAGCTCACTAGGTTGAGCAGATGCCAAAAGGCTAGTGCAGGGGCTTGGGTTTGATTCTGTCCTGGGCCACTTCCTGCAGGCTCTACTGTCCTGTCGTAAAAATCATAAAGGCCAAAAATAAGTCTTTTAAAAAATGATTTATTTTGGTGCAGGTTTAAGGGAGTTATGAACATTTCCACTTATTCCCAAATCATCACCCTGTCATCAGGATGTAGTTAGTTTACTTACTTCAACATTTTGGCTTAGTTTTTGATTTATTTTATTTTTAAATGACATGTCAAACTATGTCTTTTTATTACATCACTGTATATAAAACCTTTAAATTTTAAGAGTGTGTGTTTTTTTAAAACTATGACTATACAAACCATTGAATCGTGCAGATATTTGAAGGGAACCAGAATCCTGAGATGCCGGTTCTTGGGCTCCTTCCCGTTCCCACTGTGGCCCGTTTCATCCGCATCAACCCACAGACCTGGTACTCCAACGGGACCATCTGCCTCAGGGCTGAGATCCTCGGCTGCCGTGTTCATGGTAAGCAAAAAAGCAAAAGTGCAGAGGGACATAAAATTTACTCGAGATGTTCAAATGCATTAAGATGATGACCTCTGGCGGTCAATAAATAGAAACTAAGTAACTGGAAATTTATGCTATTTCCTTGTAGATCCATCTGACATCTACTCAGAGCATGAATCAGGATCTAAGGACGCTCTGGACTTCAGACACCATAACTACAAAGAGATGAGAAAGGTTAGGAAAGTCACAGGATGAGTAACTTTCCCATAAACACCAGGGCTTTTACTCATTCGCCTAACAGTTTGCAGATTTGGTAAGAGCTCAGATTTGAACCCCTTTAAGCCTTACATTCAAGCTTGTCTTCTTAACCCTCCAGCTCATGAAGTCTGTGACAGAGGAGTGTCCAGACATCACCCGCGTCTATACGATAGGGAAGAGCTACACGGGCCTCAAACTGTACGTCATGGAGATCTCCGATAACCCAGGAAAACATGAACTCGGTAAGAGCCACTAAACTTACCGGATCTCCTCAGAGCTCAAGTTCAGATGAAACCTTCTGGCATGTCATATTTCTCAAGTTTCCTCAGGTTTAGCAGCTCCAACGGCCATTTCAACATCCCCCATTGTTTACACAGCATGATTTCTGCAGCAGGGAGGCAGGGGGTCCTGCGGAGAAGGTCTCTCTTGCGTAAAAAGAAAGATCAGATTTCTTTGAGCTGCTGCCATTAGATTCAGAATTGGGTTTAAATGTGATTGAGGCCGCTCCACATCTGCCAAAAACGAAAGTAATAAAAACAACAATGGTACAGCTTGTCTGGTTTTTTCAGAGTAATGGGATAAACACATTTCAAAATCACTTTGCTCCCAGGGAAGAAAAACAGGAATTTTGCTTTTTTATGTGTCAGCAGCTACAGTACATGATTGATTTTAGGGGTTAGTGAGCAGTGCCAAGTTTAAGGGAAAACACTGAGGCATTGAACACATTTTATTTTTGTGTTAAAAGCCCAGATTTGAGATCTTTGACCCCTGCACTCAGAAATGTCTGCCGCCACACTGTTACCTATAACACAGACTGCTTCATCTGAGCGGTTAAATGTGTTCCTGGAGTGCTGCTGAGCTTTAGAAAACAAAATCAAACTTAAAATCTCATATCATGTTTAACGTGACCTCCTTCTCGAAGTGTCCCAGTCAAATCTTCCACTGTTTTTTTTTTTTTAATTCCTTGGCATGTTAAGTGACTCTAACTTTTCCTCTTGGCAGGGGAACCAGAGTTTCGCTACGTGGCAGGAATGCACGGAAATGAAGCTCTTGGTCGAGAGCTTGTCCTGAACCTCATGCAGTATATATGCAAAGAATACAAAAGGGGCAACCAGCGTATTGTGCGGCTGGTTACTGAGACGCGAATCCACCTTTTGCCCTCCATGAATCCAGATGGATATGAAGCGGCTTATGTGAAGGTGGGTGATTCTTAATTAGGCTCGTTTCTTGTTTTTGTGATTGATTTCTTTTATTTAATTATTTTATATAT
>VOQJ01045402.1:0-10841 GCA_015052665.1 Apistogramma diplotaenia | reverse complement strand
TGAGTCTGAATGAAAAACAAACAAAAAGAAAATAAACTGATGGTGTCTTGCAATATATAATAATAATGCATTCGTCTTATATAGCACTTTTCTAGACACCCAAAGACGCTTTACAATTTTGTGCACTATTCATTCACTCCACAATCATACTTGGTGGTGGTGACCTACTAACGTAGCCACAGCTGCCCTCGGTCAGTCTGACAGAGGCGTGGCTGCCAGTTTGAGCCTACGGCCCCTCTGACCACCACCGTCACCAATCACACAATCACATTCACACCAGGCAACGTGGGGTTAAGTGTCTTGCCCAGGGACACACGACAGCATGTGCTCAGATGGGGACTCGAACCAGCAACCCTCCGGTTGCAAGGCAAGCGCCCACCTACAGCGCCACTGCCTCCCAAATTTGGTCAATGTTGCAGATTTGCAGAGTAAAGCCACTTTATCTGCATGGACAAGCACTTAATTTTACCTGTAGTATTACTAATCTCCCCCTCAGGACACACTATACAGTCATAGCAGCAGATGGGTTTTCCTTTCTGCAGCACTTTATGAGTTCCTGGAGGACAGCTGTTAGTGCACACCGACACCGGCACCTGTCACAAATTTAAAAGCAGTGTAATACATGTAAACATTATCTATGAACCTGAAATGATTGCATTAATTTGTGACCTTTTTTTCATTTGACTTATTACTTTTGTGCTATGCCCCATCCAGGTTATGTTTTTGTTAATCCTGAACTCCTGGCCCACTGGCAGTGAAGCATCATACAGCCCAACAGTTACTATCTCAGTGATGCCACTCTGACTTTTCTGCCAGTTAACCAGCTCATAAACAGCCACAGGATCCCCATTAGCATTAAATGACACTTCATAACCGTTTTGGGAAAAATTGACGTTCTTCAGCTCGGTTACAACCTGTAAAGATGAATTAAGACAGAAAAAGAGGGGAGAGGAAGAAAACAACTGTAATAGCTACAAATACTCTTTCAAGTTACATTAGAGTTAATGAAAGATTTTGGCAATGACAAACTCATTTCTACTAACCTGTTTGGACTCTAACTTGGTTAGTTTGTCACACTTAGCTGTGGCATTTTCCCCCTGACACACTGCATTGTGGATGGCATGTGCTATTGCATACACAGCCTTGTACACCATGTTAGTGATTCTGAGCTGAGATGTGTCAGTGTATGGGCTTTGGAGAGTCTGTATCTCTTCAGTTCCATCACACACCTTCGTTTGGGGGTCTAAAAATATAAAAGGAGCACATACCAGACTATTCAAATATATTTACATAAAATTATTACATTTACCATTATATGCTCAAACAAATCACTGAACAAAAAGAGTCACATTTTGAAAAAAGGGACCAAAGTCATTAAATCAACTAAGTCCCAAACTTTGACCTATCAGAGTCCATCATACAAAAATGTTTTACAGAAACAGACTGTTGCTCAACCAAACTCAATCATTATCATTTGTATTAATCTAAAACAAACAACAAGAAAGGTTTCTCACCTTTTTTTAGTGTGCAGTTGAATGCCTTCTCCCAGAACTCAGTAAGCATTGAGGAGGCAGCCACTTGAGAGGGAGACAGACTGAGCAAGAAGTCTCTGAAACCTGGGATCACAGATTTCTGAATCCCAAATCCAATGGCCCCAGCAAGAAAACTGTGCTTCCTTAATTCTGGGTTGGTCACCCATGATTCACTGCCTATCCACTGGCGAGGTTGGAAAGGCTCACGTGAAAGCTCCTCCAGCAGGATCCTCATGTCTCCGGATGGTGCAAATGCCACAACAACCACAGCTGTAGACCTTGAGTTACAAGAGACTGCATTTGAAGCATCTTTTGCAACTATGTAATATGTTCACTATTGATGTCATTAAGTATTTATACAGAAAAGAAAAAAGCATAAAGAAAAACAACCTTAAAAAAAGTAAATAAATCTCCCCACAATCGAAATCTGTGATGTAAAAACCTGCGAATAACATCTGCTACTTTCTGGATCCTGCTCTGTGGGTGGGTCCGATAGAAAGATACAGAGTATTCCACACAGATCCCCTCTTTCTGGGCTGCTTCTAGAAATGATGCCATGCCATTATTTCCATAATCTGTATCTGACCGGACAGCACCTATCCAAGTCCAGCCAAAGTGTTTGACCAGTTTTGCTAGAGCAGCAGCTTGAAACTGGTCACTGGGGATTGTTCTGAAAAAATTTGGGTACTGCTGCTTATCAGACAAGCATGCACATGTAGCATATGGACTCACCTAAGGCACAAGAAGACAATGTAATCTTATAAAATCTGCACAAGTACATGTATATTTTAAACAGTGTGACAAAAAGTCTAAATATTTACTTGAGGAATGTTAAAGGGACTGATGACTCGTGACATGCTGATAGATGGCGTCGACCCAGACTCACCAACAACAGCCATCACCATGCCAGACTGGGAGCAGTTACTGCCAGTGTAAAACAAAGGGTCCAAGCCATTCAAAAACTGAAATGCCAAATGCACTGTCGTGGACACTGAGGCACATGAGTCATAGATTTGATAACCGAGCTTGATTCCTGGCAGCAGCTCTGTGCTGTTGTTAATCTCTTCTATGGCAAAGACCATTGCACGTGACAAGTGCAGCTCATCGGCATTAATGCTGCAGGAGGCAGACAGGCAAGACACTGTTAGAATTTAAGCTACACAGATTAAGTCAGGTTAAATTTCAGCATCAACAACACTGTTAAAAAGAGTTTTAGATTTGGATCAAAGTCAAATAATCATCTCATCTTATCTGTGGATCAAATGTACAGTGCACACGTATCCAGTGGGTGAGTGTGTCCACACTTTTGACAGGTACTTGAACATCAAAGAGTTGCCCGACCAGTTAAATTCAAGACAAACAATTGCAATAAGAAATCAGTAGAAAAATACAGATTTTAAATATATACATATTGTTTTCGACAACAGCTAAAACACAATTTCTCTTACTGACCTCCCTTTGCATCTTACTAGATCAGGCATGACGGTGTAGTCATGGGTCACTGTGTGTGTGTAGGAGTGAAGGGAAAAAGCACCCCCAATAATGAAGTCCCCATCCATTGAGAATGCAGGGAGACGAGTGCTACCCTGCAGCTTACACTCCACAGATGAAGCTTCAGTACCAGCCCAAGCCCCTGTAAAGCTAGTCCTTTGACTCAGGCTAGCTAGAGACACATCCAAGGTGACAAATGATTTGAACTGAAACAAACACAGAGCAGACAACAGACCAATAAAAAGAGCTGAGATTGCCATCCTGCCTGATGTTCGGTTTCTGTATGTGTGTATGAGTGTGTTTTCAATGGTTTATATAGGGTTTTCAACAAAGGCCTTTGTTCTGTGTCTTCAGTGGGACCTTACCCTGCCCAGGGGTCTTAGATTAAGTCACGTCTGTGAAAGGTCACGCTCATTACTCTGACCAGCAGTGTTCACTCACTACCATGACAGAGATTATATGAGATTAATTTGATTAATTTATCTAAGATATCTAGCCCTCTACAGATATTCTAAAATTAGTAGTATTGTCTATATTTTTCTTTTCTTTTTTTATTTTATTTAGTTTTTTGACATATCTGTCAGTATGTCTTGATTTGATTTAATGCATCTTGTCTGGTTTAGAGTTTCATAGTTCCAAGTTGATATGTTTGTTTGTAACCGTTTGAATATTTCCACACATGGAGTTTCATGCAAGAATATTAACAAGCTCCTAAAAAAATAAAAGGCAGTTACAACTACCAAGTCTCACTCTGCTACTACCACCTAGTGGACAAACAATTGATGAAAACTTCAAAGTTCAGACTAATGTAATTTGAAATATAGTCTCAATTAATCCTTACAGATTAAATGTAAATATCTACAGTAGTAATATATACAGCAAAAATGAAAAACCTAATGATGAATGTTTCTGTTATATTGTTTGCTGTTTCTCTCTTTTGGGTTTTTCTCTTTAGTGTCAACCAGTACTTGTTCACATCTTTCACACATTATGTTATCTTTCAGGTTACTCATTATTCTACATGTTTCTGCCAGACTGATCTGTCATAGTCTCCATCTTTTAGCAGGATGGTTTCAAGTATGTCTTTCCAAGTAAACCTCCCAGCAAAATACTGAGATGATGAGATGGCAATGCTTCCAGAGACGTAGAGGATGGAATGGCCTGGCTGCAGTCCCGATCGCAACCCCACTGAACACTATTGAGATCAGCTTGGGCATGCAGTGACGAACACAACCACATTGGCTGACTTGCGTCAAATGTTGGTTGAAAAGTAGGATATTATTGCACAGCAGTTTGTGACCAAGCTGGTGACCAGAATAAGGACAAGGAACCAGGCTTGTGTGGCTGTGCATGTTTTTTTCCACATGCTACTGAGTCCCCTATTTGTTAACGGAATAAATTGACAAATTTCCAATATTTTTCTTTCTGCATTTCCATTATCCAATCCAATGAACAACACCAACAACAGCCAATAGCATATTAAGCTGTTTATTGGCAGAGAAGATCTGGCAAGATTTTCTTTGGTGCAACTTACATAATCAATGTCGCTGCTCAATCCACAAAACCGTTACAAATGTTTACAAATGTGGCATTTAAGGTGAAATAAACAAGCTTTCCAAAAGGACAAGATTTATTTCCAAGAAGCATTGTTACAGCAAAGAAGAAACGTCAACCAAATACAAATGGTATTTGTAAAGGCTTTCTACTCACTGACAATTGTTGTATCACATAGTCTGGAGGTTGTCCTACACCAGTTGAACTTTTTTATGTAGGCAACAGTTTGTCTGTGGAAGAGGAAGAAGAGAAAATGTGTGCAGGAATGCAAGTGAAAGACAATGATACAGATCAGCAGTGAGTTGAACTCTGAGAAATTTTATCATGATCGTTAGGCACTGAGCAATGAGCCAAAGTAATATAGAAAACAAGTGTACAGTAATTGTAATTGAAAATAAATGGTGTTATTTTGGCATCCTGTATCTGTAGTGTTAAACTGTATCTAGAGAGCGGATGTCCTGTCCTAATATGTGGATGTGGGTGGTGCTGTACTAAATAAATCAAAGAGATATAAAATGAAGTATGCATTCATGAAGATAAGAAATGGTGGTGTGAGGAGGAGCCATTATGGGGACATTTCTTGACACACTAATGTACTTGTATTTCTACCTGATTATGATTTTCTTCTCCTCCTACTTTTTCCTCTCTGAGTCTTTTTTCTCAACTTGCAAATTACGGAGACAGTTTTATCTTAATGGGCTGCACAAGCCTGGAGATGTGATTCTGGGAGGGCTGTTTGAGGTTCACTACACCTCTGTTTTCCCTGAGCTAGCATTCAACTCAGAACCAAATATTTTGAGCTGCCAAGGGTAAGTAGCATGTTTTTGCAGCAGGAAGCATTAAATTGGTGCAGATTTTTCACACAGTTTGTTACTTTTTGATGATTAACTGTTGCTGAAACTGTAACTGTTTTTTGTACCAGGTTTGACCCTCCGGGGTTCAGGCATGCCATGACTATGGCCTTTGCCATTGATGAAATCAACGAAAACCCCAATCTGCTACCTAATGTGACTCTGGGATACAGTCTTTATGACAACTGTGCCACACTTGTAATAGGATTCAGTGCTGCACTGTCATTAGTCAGTGGTCAGGAGGAACAGTCTCTGCTTCACGAGAACTGTTCTGGTACTCCTCCAGTTGTGGGGATCGTGGGTGATTCCTTCTCAACATTTTCGATTGCAACCTCTGATGTAATAGGTTTATTTAAAATGCCTATTGTAAGTTTCCTATCCTAACTTTTAACTGTGCTTTTGGCATGCTGTATTAGAGTTCATTTTCTCACTAGTGTGAGAAATGAGCAAATGGCAGAATAGAAAATGTGCTTTAGGCTCAGCTTCTCCAATAACCAACTGTTTTGATCTTAAGTGTGTTTTTTGGTAGGTGAGCTATTTTGCAACATGTTCTTGCCTGAGTGACCATCACAGGTTTCCATCCTTCTTTAGAACCATTCCAAGTGATGCGTTCCAGGTAAAACCTTATTTTAAAAATAAGAAATGTTAAAAATATTTTAGAGCAAGTGCATTGATGCAAGCTACTCTGAGGTAGAAAACAGTCTATTTTTTGGTGGATCACATACTATACAAACTGAGAAGAAATAACTTTGATTGCAGAGTGAGTATAAATGTATGCATAGTTTGCACCAAGACATAGCCTCTTAAATATTGATTTCATTCTTATGCATGTAGGTGCATGCAATGATTCAGATTCTAAAACACTTTGGATGGACATGGGTTGGCCTGCTGGTAAGTGATGATGATTATGGACTCAATGTAGCAAGATCTTTTCGACAAGAGTTGGCTCAGTCCAGCGGAAGTTGTCTGGCCTACTCAGAGATTTTACCCTGGGGTGAAAACTCAGGAGAACTAAGAAGGATTGTCGAAGTAATGAAGAAATCCACAGCACGAGTGGTAATTGTCTTTGCACATCAGATCCACATGATTCACCTAATGGAGGAGGTATCTATCTATCTATCTTAAATTTTATTGTACTTTATATTTATGTAAATGTAATACTTAATAACTTAAATATCATTATTCATATTTAATCACATTTAAATCAATTGCATATATGTAATATAAAATGCAATTAATAGGTGATGAAGCAGAATGTAACAGGCCTACAATGGATGGCCAGTGAAGCCTGGACAACAGCAGCTGTGCTCCAAACAACCCGCCACATGCCATATCTGGGTGGCACACTGGGCATCGCCATTCGTCAAGGAGAAATACCGGGGCTCAGGGATTTTCTGCTGAAAACACATCCTGACCGTTACGATAGTAATGGAAATGGAAATAGCATGGTAAGATTGTAAATGTAAAATATATCTGTACTCAGAACACAAAACATATTTTTTCCCATTTAAGACTGTTTGAAATAATTATTTCAGGTAAGACAGTTTTGGGAACACACCTTTCAGTGTAGATTTGCTCCACCTCCTCCAGGCTGGTTAGAAAGTGGGGGAGCAATCTGCACTGGTCAAGAAGAACTAGAGAATGTGGAGACTGAGTTTTTGGATGTTTCCAACCTCCGGCCAGAGTATAATATTTACAAGGCTGTGTATGCTCTTGCACATGCCCTTGATGATATGCTACACTGTGCACCAGGGAGAGGCCCTTTCAGCGGGCATAGCTGTGCTACTTTGCAAACAATGGAGCTGTGGCAGGTGTAGTATTTGTTCAATCAACTACTACAATCATGTGAAAAAGAAGGTTTTCATGCGATTTTTTGCAGTCCTGTGAAAAACTAAGTGCACCCTTTAATTCAATAGGTTGAGAGAACCATCTTTGGTAGCATAAAGTTCAATTGTCATTTTATGATTTTACTTTTCGTATTTTTACATTCCTTTCCATATTCACTTCTTGATTTGTTTTGTAGTTGATGCATTATTTGGAAAAGGTCAACTTCACCACTACATTTGGAGATGAAGTGTCATTTGATGAAAATGGAGACGCCTTGCCTATATATGATATCATGAACTGGTTGTGGCTCCCTAATGGAAGTACGAAGGTTCAGAATGTGGGTGTTGTTAAGAACACAGCTTTAAAAGGTGAAGAAATCACACTGGATGAAGATAAAATCTTTTGGAACTCTGACTCTAAACAGGTGACCTCTTTCAACTGTTGTTATAGATTTAGTTCTGTATGACAGTATAATACAGTAATGTGGTCTACAATGAATGTGGCATAACTAACCTTGCAGCCAGTGCTGTCAGTGTGCAGTGTACACTGTCCCCCAGGTACTCGAATGGCTAGAAAAAATGGGCAACCTGCATGCTGTTTTGACTGTGTCCGTTGTTCTGAAGGAAAGTTCAGCAATGAAACAGGTTGGTAGCATCAATATTTTATGGCAGAAGCAGATGGTTTAGATAGAAATGCAAATCTTAAAAAAAAATACATAAAAATAAAGCAAGCTAATCTTCCCTTTTATACTAGACTCTCTGGAGTGCACCAGTTGTCCAGAGGACTTCTGGTCAAGCCCCGACCGTGATCACTGTGTTCCTAAGAAAACAGAGTTCCTCTCCTACCATGAACCTCTGGGTATCTGCTTGACAACTGCTTCATTGCTAGGCACATTTATCTGTGCTGTGGTCCTGGGGATCTTCACCCATCATCGCAGCACACCGATGGTCCGTGCCAACAATTCAGAATTGAGCTTCCTTCTTTTAGTGTCACTGAAACTATGTTTCCTGTGTTCACTCTTATTCATTGGACAACCCAGGCTGTGGACATGTCAACTGAGGCATGCAGCATTTGGCATCAGCTTTGTGCTTTGTGTCTCATGTATCCTGGTAAAAACCATGGTTGTTCTGGCTGTGTTCAAAGCCTCCAAACCAGGAGGGGGGACCATTCTGAAGTGGTTTGGTACTGTACAGCAGAGAGGGACAGTTCTAGTTCTGACTTCAATCCAAGCTGCCATCTGCACTGCCTGGCTTGTATCTTCCTCTCCAGCTCCACATAAAAACACCCAATATCACAATGACAAAATAGTTTTTGAGTGTGTAGTTGGGTCCACTGTTGGCTTTGGAGTGTTACTGGGATACATTGGTGTACTTGCTGTCCTTAGCTTTCTGCTAGCATTTCTAGCTAGGAATCTCCCAGACAACTTCAATGAAGCCAAACTCATCACTTTCAGCATGCTGATCTTCTGTGCTGTGTGGGTGGCCTTTGTCCCTGCTTATGTCAACTCTCCAGGTAAATATGCTGATGCAGTGGAGGTATTTGCCATTTTGGCATCAAGTTTTGGCCTGTTGGTGGCACTGTTTGGACCCAAATGTTACATAATTCTGCTGAGACCAGAGAGAAACACAAAGAAGGCAATTATGGGTCGTGGCTCTTCAAAGTCCTAAGGGATCTGTTTTCAGCAATCTTAACCCAACTTAATATACTCTTTCCAAATTACAATGTAGAGTTATTACTATTATGGTTTTTGTTGTGCTATTTTCAGTGTTCACTTTTTAACCTTTAAACCACACATACAACACTGGGTTGCTGTTCCCTACCTGAAGAACCAGTATACTTATGTGTTGGTTTTTTATAAATGTTTTAATCATTAAATTGTTACTTGGCTTCAAATATTGTGTCTTTGTCCCCCAATTCTTCCCATCTGTAGAGCTCTGGATCAACTAAATTCAAAAGAACAAGTTCAGTTTGTCTTTAACCAATGCTGAAAGAGTTGTTTGGCTGTTGCATGGCAAGCTCTGATCTGCCGGATGCAAGGCTAAGAGTCTTATGCAATTCAAACTTTGAACCTGATCCATTCAAACCCTTTCCCTAATGTTCCCCGTAATGCAATCTTGAGGTTAAAGCTGACAATATCAGTGAGTCTGTAGATTGTAGATGTACAGAAAGAAAAGACAGAAATATTGTCATTATTATTGTTATCTACCTTTTGCTTGAGGTGTTTGGTACCATTCCTTCAGCAGAGGACTGGCATAGCAGTTGTCAGTTGATGCTTTTATTAATGGTATGATTGTTAGTGAGCAGAAGCAGAACTATTATGGATGTTCCTGGCAAATAATTTCTTAGTCAACTAAACAAAGGAAATAAATTAAACTAACTCACTGAAACTAAGAAAAGTTCAATTTTAGGAACATTTAATGCACAATAACTGTCTAAACAAAGGTATTAATCACATTCTACAATAATAAATCATACTTTAAATGCTGCTTAACTGGGTTGTACTTTATGAACATTGCACGTCACACTCCAAACAGACAATGAAAAAAAGATAAATAAATTGAAGTTAATTATATGAAAACAAATTATGCAAAAGATGTTCACATATCACTAAAATTGAGAAATTAATAGCCAAAAACAAATAAACTGCAATTGAAAAGTGTGGTGCATTGTTCCGTGTATTATGTACAATGCACATAGTTCTGGTACACCTAAATGCATAGTGAGGGTGAAAACTCCTGGCAGAGGTGGTCACCGGAGGTGAAGGGAGTCATCAAGCTGAAGGAGGCATGACTCACCCATCACTAGGGGGTCAGGTCACTGAGACAGTTAAACAACTCCATGATGGCAGGGCCCCTGGGGTGGACGCAATTCATCCTCTGCAACACCGTGTGGAGATATGATGCACTGCCACTGGACTGGCAGACTGTGGCAGTGGTCCTCATCTTTAAGAAGGGGGTGCTCCACATATTGAGGGATCACACTCCTCAGTCTCCCCAGTAAAGTCTGTGCCAGGGTGTCAAGGTATGCTGTGTGGAGGGGGGCAGGACCCAAATGCAGGACGCAAGACAAAACTTGGCTTGACTGCTTTTATTAGCAGGAGTCTCAAACAACAGGGAAAAGAACAAAAACACAAAACTCTGAATCTCAATCAAGGCTAACTAAGGCAAAACACAGAGGCTGGGAGAAAGCAGAACTAAATACAAAAAGGGGAGACTGACACACAGCATGGAGGAAACATTGACAACAACACAACAAGGAGCAGAGACGAACTGAGGGCTTAAATAGACACATGAGGTAATCAGGGCAAGTGGAGACAGCAGGGAACACAGGTGACTAAAATGAAACTAATAACAGGAAGCAAAGCTAAACACAAAGCACAAGGAGCACGAGACTATCAAAATAATACAGGAAGTGACAAACCAAGGACTGCACGCAGACTTTACACTTGAGACTAAACAGACAGCAGGAGGGAGACTGAGGGAAACTGAACCATACAGAGGAAAACTAAACAGAACACGATCTGGGGAGTACAGGTGTAGGACAGGGAACCAGGGGAGAATTAATCACAGTAACAGAAACCAAAGCA
>VOQJ01045400.1:0-10399 GCA_015052665.1 Apistogramma diplotaenia | reverse complement strand
TCGGGAGACAGACACCCTCTCTACTTTTAAGATTAGGCTTCAAACTTTCCTTTATGATAAAGCTTATATATGGATCAGATGACCTTGAACCATCCCTTCACTTCCAATTATCCTGTTCAGGGTCGTGGGGGGTCTGAAGCCTATCCCAGCTGACATAGGACCATAGGCAGGGTACACCTTGTACAGGTCACCAGCCTGTCACAGGACCAACACAGAGAGACAGACAACCACTCACACTCACATCTATGGGAAATTTGGAGTGACCAATTAACCTGACCCCAGTAAGTGCATGTCTTTTGCCTGTGCGAGGAAACCCACGCAGACACAGGGAGAACATGCAAACTCCACACAGAGGGAGGCCAAGGTGGAAATGAACCCAGCAGATGACTGCCCCATCCCTGAGCCTGGTTCTGCTTTGAAGTTTCTTCCTGCTGAAAGGGAGTTTTTCCTTCCCACTGTCACCAAGTGCTTGTTCACAGGGGGTCCTTTTGATTGTTGGGTTTACTCTGTAATTACTGTAGGGTCTTTACCTTAGAATAAAAAGCGCCTTGAGGCGAATGTTTGTTGTGATTTGGCGCTGTATAAATAAAATAGAATTGAACTGAATTCTTCAGGATTTTGACCCGTTCCAGCCTGGAGCCGCCTGCTCAGGCTCTGTTGAGACAGAAGAGTCACCTCCTCAGAGACGCTCTGCCCTGAGTAACATCAATGTAGGATTATTGTCACTGACTCACTGTTTGCTAGATTCTTAAAAATAATATTGATAAGGCACGGAGTTTTCACTCATGGAGCTCAGCTTAAAAGATCAGGATCATCTAATCCTGCTTACACTGATCTGCTTCATCAGTCCAATGTGACTAAAATACTGCAGACAGCTGTCAACAGCATAAACTGACCAACAATCACTGATGTGTTAGTTCCTGTTCATGTTATTTCCTGACGGCTCTAAAAGTGCATTTCAAGAGGAAGTTTATTTCACACCTGCAGCAGGTATTTATCCAGACTCTAGGGGAGCTTTGAAAGTGGAGAAGGTTTACATAAACCAAACTGTTATCTTCATCTAAACTTAACCAGTTTAGACGAGCTTGTCTCCCGGGGGAGCTGAACCCCCTCCAGCCTCAAAATGTGCACGTTTTCAGCCTTTAAATATGAATTACATGCACATGGATCAAAACACAGAAAAAATGGAGCTTAATGATATAAAAGTGGCAACTATTGCCTGAACTACCATGTGAGTTTCCGTCGTCGGCAGGTGGATGGATGATGTTTGGCCAACTGTAACAGGCTGAAGATTAAAACAAAGTTTGTCTCGCTCTAAAAACTCCCTCATCCTCTAGTCTCTGGGTGTAAACTCCCTCTCAGCTCACGGGGTTTTTTCAGTCTCTCAGTTTGTGACTGGATTTGATGATTTTTATGGCCATTTTTCACAGTGAAGGAAACTTCCTTTGTCTCAGAAACAGAGCTGGAGGAGGACAGAGGAAACAGGACAGGAAGACAGGGCCGGGCTGATAGAGCTGCTGCGGGCTGGCTAGGTGGTTATGGTTTAGATTTATTTCATGTGTTTAAGGCTGCAGGTGAGTGATAAGCAGGCTTCCTTTACAGGCAACATTTAACGTCATGTTCAACAAATCCGTGAACAAATGCACCGAGAGGCATGAAGTAAGAGTCAAAGGGCAAAGCCAAATATTCTCCTACAGCACGTGCAAATTCACACACGCATAGCTAATAATCCACCTCATATTACGCTTAGTTTATAGTTGTCCAGAAATAAACCTGCCACAGTTACTATGGTGACTCAGTGTGGAAAAACATCTTCTTGAGCTGACATAAAAGCTGCATTTGAAGGAGAATGAGGACTTGGCTTCCCTACGGTAAAAACCAGCAGAGTGAGTGTGGGTATGTGAGTGTGACCCTGCAGTGGAGCACGGGTGCAGCACCTTTGAAGTCCGGGTTGAGCAGGTCCTTCCTGGCGTTGCACAGCAGCGCATTAGTGAAGACGAGGTCGAGCGTGCAGAGCAGCAGGTGGTATGAGTTCACCAGGTCGTCGCTGATCATGGGGAAGTTCCCTGAAAGAGACGGAAACAGCATGAAGGAATCATCATGTCTGCGGGCTAAGTGTGGAGGCAGGTGATGGAGAAAAACTGCAGTGAAAACTGCACCCAGTTTGAGCCACAGATCAGGGATTAATGCCACATTCAAACAGTAGTAGTAGCCAGAAATGGTTCGTGTTTGAAGGCTGTAAGAATGAGAGATTAGAGTGTTAAGTTCAAGAATAATTAATAAAGCTGATCAGAGAACATAATCCAGCCTGAACTCACATGGAAATCATAAAGAAGCTCAGATCCTCACCTGTGTTTCATAATAACTTTGATTGTTTTATGGGAGGATGTTTCTGATGGGGCGGGCTGCTGCCGAGCGCAGGGAAGGGGATTCAGTTCAATTCTATTTTATTTATACAGCACCAAATCACAACAAACAGTCGCCTCAAGGTGCTTTTTATTGTGAGGTAAAGACCCTACAATAATTAGGGGACGAGTTGCTGCCCCGAGTGAAGCAGCTCAAGTATCTCGGGGTCTCGTTCATGAGTGCGTGGGGGGCCAGGCGGGAGACTGACAAATGATTCAACTGTCTGTTGTGGTGGAGAGCGAACTGAGCAGAGAGAAGGCCACAGGTGAGGCGCTCAGGTAGAGCTGCTGCTCCACATGAAGGTTCGAGTGGTTCAGCAGGACGCCTCCGAGGGGAAGTGTTTGTACTGGGAGGAGACCCTGACGCAAGAAACACCTCGGCTTCCTCCCAGAGGAGCTAGAAGAGGGGGCGCAGGAGATGGAGGCCTGGATGTGGTAAATGGTCTAGTTCTTATACACTTTCCTACTCTGAGCATTCAAAGGGCTTATACAACACGCTTGCATTCACCTATTCATGCAAGCACTTCCACGTGTAACTAAGCAAAGTGCTTTATTATCCAACACACATTCATACTGTCATTAGCTGGGGTGGCTGTAGCCCAGGAGGTAGAGCAGGTCACCTACCAATCGGAAGGTTGCCGGTTTGATTCCTGGCTTCTCCGGGCTACACGCCAAAGTATCCTTGGGCAAGTTGCTCTCCAGTGCAAGCGTTGGAGTGTGAATGTTAGATAAGCGCTTAGCTTTAGATGGAAGTGCTTGTGTGAATGTAAACATGTTGTATAAAGCAGTATCCTGCCTAGGGACACTTTGGCAGGCAGCCGGAGCAGCCAGGAATCGAATCACCTCGGTGACCTGTTCATCATTCAGGTGGCTGTAGCCTCCTGAGCTACAGCCACCTGAATGATTTCTCTGTTGCCCCCACAGTTCAGTGAATGTTACCCTTCACCCTGCTCATCTTCATCTGTGACTGATGATGGTGGCATTTGTGCAGAACACAGTGGGAAACCACGGGCTGCCTGTCTGTGAGGTGCTCCTGTTTGCACTAGGAGGCACCATGATTGTGACTTTGAATAGACATTAATTTATGAGAACAGAGAGTGTGTGTGTGTGTGTGTGTGTTAGCGCCTTCTCTGACATCATCAAACAGAAAGTGTTCACCTTTGGCATGGACAAACAGCACCCAGCAGAAGTTGAAAACTTCGGTCACGGTGCACGGGTGGCGTCTGCGAAACAAAGACAAGAGCGGGTTAATGGGCGATGCTGCCGACTCGCCGCTGCCCGCGGACACGTCGATTTATGGATAAAGGAAGTTTTTCTTCCTCATCATGATTTAAACTGTCTTAAATTTAAGTTAGACCTAAATAACAGGAAACACCAGGGAACTGTATACTGAGTGATTAATATGAAGGTGAGGTCAAAGGTCGTGGTTCAACCTCTGTTTGCGGCTGCGGTGCACTCGTGGCGGCTCGTCTGATGGCGCCTTGAAGATGGACTTGAAGATGGGGACGTACTTCTTGAAGATGACGGCGGACACGATGAAGTTGCGCTCAAGCTTCTCGGTGCTCTGGCGGAAGTCCTGCGGCAGCCTGGCCATGTCCTGCCACTTCTTCATCTTGTTGAAGAACTCGATGAGGCTGGAAGAGGGGCAGAAGGCGGGAAGGTGAAACCCACTGATCCACTGACAGGTGCCACATGCAGCCTCATAAAAGCGCCGTGGACACAAGGCGTCATCGATCGGCTCCGTCTCACAGCCGTGTCTAAATGCTCGGTTTTTGTGTTGCTGTTTTTTCACATCAATGTGTTTGAAATACAATAAGCAAAACTTTTAAACCAGGTGATTCTTTACACTCATTTCTGTTTCTTGCACATGTCAGATTAAATATTTCACCTTACTCAGGTATGAGGATCATATTACACATCTCACATTGTTCCTTTGGTTCTTGCTGATCACCTGTGAACGATTCAAGAGATCAGGGATTTTTTTCATTATGGATCTGCCTATATTTGTTATTTTCCCCCCTTTTAATTCCATTTCTTATTTATTCGTTGTAATGTAATTGTTCATATTTCATATAATTTTTATATGTATTCAATGTTCCTCCTTTGCTTTCAGGGACCAGCTACTCACATTTGTGTCTGATGATATTTAAGTCTCCTTGCTGTTTCAGTCCTCACCTGTTACCTCACCCTCTCATCTCTGACAGCTTTTTTTAGGGTCTTGTGTTTATTTCCTGTTTTACTTTGAAGGTTTTCCTTTGTGATTACCAGCCCTGCCCTGTTCTCTTCAGCTAAGTTAACTTACTCAGGCCTCCCCTGTTCCCTGAACCCACCTGTGTCTCGTGATGTAATCAGCACCCTGCATGCGTGTCCACAGCTCTTCTTCGTTGGCTGAAGAAGGTTGATGTTAATGCTTACGATGCTGTAATTATGTTTCTATTCTATTCTATTCAGTTTTATTTATATAGCAGCATATCAGTCGCCTCCAGGTGCTTTATACTGTAAAGTAAAGACACTACAATAATACACATGTCACGAGGATGACGAGTGGCAGACCTCATCTCGGAGCAGCGCAGGATTCTGGTCAGAGAGACGTAGTTCCCCTCGACGGTGCCTTTTCCCACTGTTGGTACCGACGACCTGCAGGCCACGTAGAGGGCGCACGCCAACCAGTGAAGCTCGCTGCCCTGCAACACAGGCAACGAGACAACATCAAGGTTGAATTTTTTATTTAAAAACTTAGAAATGAGCAGAAATGCAGACAAGGCTGCAGGATGGGAAGAGCAATATTTGTGATGTCATCATCTGAGAGAAACTAAAACACACTCCCTTCACTGTCGTGAACATGTGCTCCCTGAGCCGAGGCCTCATGCTATGAGCACTGAGTCGTTACCATGTAATGTCACACTGCACCAAGGCTGGAGTCCATTCTGTGAGCTGACGTCAAAGGACAGTTTTAAAAACAAATAAAACTTTCAATAACCTGAACTGGAGTTTAAATCGGTCTTAAGCATTTCTGGCAACATTCAGTGTAGAGGATTTTAATTTAGACCTGCTCGCACGTGAACCAGGCATAAGAAAATGTGGTTTCCAAGTCAGCAGTGGGCAGATTAAAGCAAACCACCACTGAAGCAGATCAGCTCACATATTCACTAAGTTTCCTCGAACTAACAGCCGCTCCCGCTGATGAAACTCTAGAGAACTAAAAATAACTTTCCCTGGAAGTTCTTCACAAAGCATACGAGCCCTTCAGGGAGCTCCTCAGCTGCAGGAGAATGAAGCACTGCATCTTTTTTTGCTTCACCTAACAAAATAAAATATTCACACTTCCCACAATCCCATTAATGCATCTTTGTGAGGTTTGGATGAGCTGAATATAAAATAAAGATCTGAATACAAACTTGACTCTACAGAAGGTAGATAGATACTTTATTAATCCCAGAGGGAAATTCAAGAAAACCACAACAAAAAAAGGTTTAAATGACTGTGCACAAGCGCATAATTCAACAGTCAGCAGACTCACCCTGGAACAGAGACAGAGATTAATAATAAGTAATTGGGTGGCTGTAGCTCAGGCCGTAGAGCTAATTGGAAGGTTGGTGGTTCAATTCCTGGCTGCATGCCAAAGTATCCTTGGGCAATATACTGAACCCCCAATTGCTCTCTGATGTTGGTGTGTAAATGTTAGACAGAAAGCACTTAGCTTAGACATGGAAGTGCTTGTATGATGTGGTGCAAATGGGTAAATGCAAACGTGTTGTATAAGCGCTTTGAATGCTCAGAAAGAGTAGAAAAGCACTATATAAGAACTAGTCCATTTACCATAATGATTAAATGTATTTTTAAGCCTAATCTTAAAAGTAGAGAGGGCGTCTGTCTGCTGAATCCAATCTGGGAGCTGGTTCCACAGAAGAGGCTGAAGGCTCTGCCTCCCATTCTACTCTTAAGTATCTTAGCAACCACAAGTAAACCAGCTCCCTGTCATAGCTCAGATAGGCCCCAAACCCACTGTGACCCTGAGTCATGTATGAGATCATCTTTTTAGAAAATAAAAGTTATTCAGAGCTGCACTTTAGCTTATTGAACCTGTTCTAATAATTAAACATCGACAGAAGTAGTGAAAGTCTTTACTGAAGTAAAATTCACCATCCTACTGAAGGAATAAGCTTCCAGGTACGTACTGTGTACTGAGTAACTAAAGCTTTAATGAATGTGGTGGAGTTAAGATCCTGTCTGCAGGCTGCAGCTTACTTTCTCTTTTAGCACCAACCTCAGGGATGCTGCAGCCTAAAAGCTGCAGAGTTACGTCGATACTGACGACATACTCGAGTAAAAGTACTCAGTCATACTCCTGCTGGAAGCGCTGGAAGTGCTATAGTACCGCAGTTGAACAGTACTACTGCACTTTAACGGGCATAGGGGGCCACCTTGTGTCCCCCCGGACACGCCCCTGACCCGTAGACACCGAAACCCCGTCGGAAACACATCACATAGCTACCTGTCGCAGGTAAGCGAGCCTTACCTCCAGAGTAAAGTTCCTGCTGATGTTCTCGTAGGTCTTCCAAGCCTCGCCACTCGCCTCCTCGTCCATGTTCAGGGCTCTGCACAGGTCTTCCAGCCCGTTGCGGGCTCTCTGCAGAGACTCGTCGTCTTCGCTCATTTTCACTGCGGTGACCAGACAAAGCGCGTCCCTGAGAGCAGAGAGGTCTGCCGCCGCGGACCGGACGCTGTTCGCGGGGCTGTTTGCTGAATAACGGCGTTATTACGGAGCTACGCGGTTGCCGGACACCAAGGCCATTTAAAATCCTCTGACAGATACGGACAGCGGAGACGCTGCGGACGCATGCGCGGCTGCCAACGACACCGTGAAACGTCACGTCCTTGCGCACCTCCTTTAGCGAATAGCACAAACAACGTAACTGGGTCCCGCCCACCAAAGGTGCGTAGCAGAGCGTGAATTGGTAGGCCGAGCTGTCAATCACACTGCTACTGCTTCCTGCTGCTGTTTTGTTCGGCGTGTGACGCTCCGCCTATCCGGAAGACCGTGTGAAAAACATTAAACTAAACATTTCTAAGGTCCGTGAGCAATAAAAGGCGGGGAACAATTTCATCCAAACTTTTAGACGAATACTCATCATTCGGCTCATGAATCTCTGCTCCATACTGCCTGGTGCACAGACCCAGGAGCTCACAACGAGTCTAAATGAGTGTCCGTTCTCCTGCTGCAGCTCACCTGTGAGCACATGTAACTGGAAAAATCAACCCCAGGGAAACGGGCCGGATAAACGTTAGTCATTAGAGCTTAGGATAGTTTAACTGAGGAAGGAAATTAATGCGGACATAATTATTTACCAGTGGTCACTATGTGCACTAGAAATGATACAGAGTGGACAGACATGTTTAATGCTGGATGTGCAGTAACCGCAAAGCTTTAATAATCTGTATCAGCGGTGCAGTCAGAGATGGCAGAAGCTGTTTAACAGTTAAATGACGCTTCCATAAACTTTCCTTTTCTCTAAGGATCAGGAAAAAAAAGGCTCAGTAACTGAAATAAAAACGACTACACAGTAGTTGGAAGCCCAAAACGAGTAAAATCAAGTAAAGAGCTTAGTCACAGAATGATGCAATAATCAAAAAGTGACGGCAGCAAACAGAAGATGCTCGGCGCTTCTAAATGAAACCTAATTTGAATAAGTCACATAAAATGAGAAAACATGAACTTCAGAGCAGAGAAGCAGCTGTGTGAGCAGCTGAGAGGCATATGGAATTCAGAAACCCTCCATAGTTACATGCAGTGACGTGCAGTCAGGGGAGGCAGGTGAGGCCATGCCTCACGTCATCACGGAAATATAAAATTAAAGAAATTAAATGGTTATTTATTCAGTGATTTGTATTTTAAAGTTGTTTTCCATTTAGCGTCACCATTTAAAAAATTTTTTTTGTTCAAAATCCCTGAATTTTCACATTTACTGTTCAAATACTAAGAGGAGACGAGCGGTGAGGCAGCAGCCCGCTGAGCCTCACCATGGATTGCGTAATGACTATGCTAACTGATGCTATGCAGTCAGACCGTATTGCTGTCCCTCTGCATGTCGCTATTAAAATGTTCTAACACTTTTACTATATGAACTAAATTTCTATATTTTAGCTGGTGTATATAATGCAGTGTTTTTAATCAACAACTGTATGTGTAACATAATCTGCTCCCTCTGCTGAGGGATCATTAAACTGCTGCATAGAGGCACGCAGTTCTCATGCCTCCTGGCAGGGGGCGCTGTGATCCCAGGGATTCTTACGACTCCTCGGCTGCAGAATAATAGAATTAGACAGCAAGCTACAGTAAACAGCAAACAAGTTATTGATAAGGTATAAATATAATGTTGTTAAAGTTAGTTTTTTCTGTGCTCATTCTGGATTTTAACAATTTGATTTTATTTCAGCTACTTGAAGAAAAAAAACAAAATTAAGTAAATTACAAAGAATAACTTAAGCAGGCCTGTAGAAAAGTGCAAGCATGAGTATATAAAGCTGGAAATGGGCAGGATAACACACGCACTTTAAGCAGTTTCTACCCAAATCCACTGATGGATCAGACAGTTTTTCCTGCTTTATTCCCAGGTGTGACCATATTTAGACGAGAGGAAACTTGATAGGAGTCACCACACAAACATCTGCTGGTCTTCCTGGAGCTGGAGCTCAGCCTTCCTGGATAGTCTGTAGTCCTTTGAAGCGCACAGCAGCCATTATATTTGTCAGATCATTGCATTAAAAATATTCCAAAAGGCTCCAACAGAACAAACACGGTCCAGGGGTCCAGTTCACATGAAGCTGAGCAGACAGCAAGCAGCTACAGCTGCCTGTGTTACCATCCACCTGTCAGTCCGGGAGGCCATGCCCCCAATAATGCAAACCTTTATAGAAACATCCTCGCCCGTCCAGCTTTGAGATCAAAAAGGTCAATTTGATGGATTATTTTCCTAATAAAGTGTTTGACTAAAATCAGCTGATGTTCAGGAAGTGAGCCCTTTACTCCCTTGTTTACCTGCACAAATCCCTGCTGCTGTGACCTCACCTGTCCTGAGGTCAGTACTGCAGCACGGTGAGCAGGTTGTAAGCGATGGTGTGTCTGATCACCTCTGCTGCACAGTACGCGCCTCCATCGTATGCCTCAAGTTCCGGTTGGATTGCATACATTCCCGATGGAGCCATTTCCACACTCCACTCTGGGAGGAAGCCGTCTCCTCCCTGCTCGCACACATTGTGGAGGACGCAGCAGGCCGCCACCACTTTGGGCATCACGGAGACATTGAAGTCGCTCTTCTTCAGGAGGCACCGCCAGCGTCCTTTCAGATGCGTGAAGGCGACATTGACCACAGAGCGAGCCGCGGCGAGCGTGTAGGTGAATCGCTGTTGCTCGTTGGACACAGGTGCTCCTCACTGTATCCGTCCATGAGCCAGGGCTTCAGCGTCGCCGATCAGATGCACGGGGATCTCCACGCCATCGCTCAGCAGTGATTTCTGAAAGACACAAAGTCTCACAATTGATCCAGCTGCACTGAAACGCATCAGGTCACCTGAAGGCGCCTCACTTAGGTGACCTGTGAGCAGCAGAGAAATATTTAAAATTCAGAAAAAAATATTTAAAATACAAACTGTTCTAAAGATGTTTCACAAGATAAAATTAAAAGCTGAAATTTTTTTAAATAAAAGAGCCAAAATTCCCAACTCAGAATCAAATGTTTGGAAAATTACTCAAATATTTTAGTAAAATATGAATTAGAATAAGAATAGAATAGAACTTTAATGATCCCACGACGGGGAAATTTGCATGTTACCGCAGTGGTACAGAAAAGAAAAAAATTTATACTTAGAGTATATATCTATACATATACACATATGAAAAATAAACACTATATACATTTGTAGCTGAGGTGGGAGTGACAAATAAATAAATGTATGTTTTCTGTGTGTGAAAAGTGCCCTGTGTGCAGACTGAT
>VOQJ01045397.1:0-33466 GCA_015052665.1 Apistogramma diplotaenia | reverse complement strand
TAGATAAATATGACTCAAACCACTGCAGAGCAGTGCCTTTAATACCTATAGATGCTCTAATCTCTGTAATAGAAGGTTCTGGTCAACAGTATCAAAGGCTGCACTGAGGTCCAACAGGACAAGCACAGAGATGAGTCCACTGTCAGAGGCCATGAGAAGATCATTGTAAGCTTCACTAATGCTGTTTCTGTACTGTGATGAATTCTGAAACCTGACTGAAACTCTTCAAATAAATTATTCCTCTGCAAATGATCAGTCAGCTGTTTTACAACGACTCTTTCAAGGTCTTTGAGAGAAAAGAAGGTTGGAGATTGGCCTGTAATTAGCTAAGACAGCTGGGTCCAGTGATGGCTTCTTAAGTAATTTAATTTGGGCCACCCAAAAGGTAGCACATAGACAATTAATAAAGATAGATTGATCATATTTAAGATTGAAGCATCAATTAATGGAAGGACTTCTTTGAGCAGTCTAGTAAGAATGGGGTCTAATAGACATGTTGATGGCTTAAAATTGTATTTATGAAGGAATTTATGAAGTCTTGCTCTGTGCCTGGCTACAGTTCTGACAACCTCTATAGAGCAACAAACTCTTTTCCAGGCTAAACGAATATCTACTAAATTAGTGAGGCACGATTTCCTCTCCAGATTACGGGTTATCTGCTTCATACCAGGGAGTCAAGTACTTCTGATTTGAAGTCTCAGCAGCTTGAAAAAAGGCAACTGGACTTCTTTTTTTTATCTTGAAGATGTTTCACCTGTCATCCGGCTTCTTCAGTTCTCAAACTGTTTTCAAGCTCCTGAGACTACTATGACCTGGATGACTGAGAACCTACACAGACATTCTGATTTGAAGCTTTTTTACCTAAGGTCATACACAGTGATGGTGTGAAACAACTGATGAAATGATCTGTCTTTGTGGGAATAGAGTTTAGGCAGATGTGATTTTGCTTGTTTACCCACCTACAAGAATGAAGGGTCTGTAATTTTCATTGTAGGCACACTACAACTGTGAGAGTTGATCCAGAAAATCACATTGTTTGATTTTTAAATAATTAATTTGCATTTTATTGCATAAAGTAAGTATGTCACCACCTACCAAAAGCAACAATTCTGGCTCTCACAGACCTGTTAGTTTTATTTTGAGAAGTCCTCCTACTCTGCACCCATTACCTGTATTATCTGCACGTGTTTGAACTCATTACCTGTACTGTACACACTCAATCGCACTCCAAACTTGCCACCAGAATCTAAGACAGGGGTGGGTAACTCCAGGCCTCGAAGGCTGGTGTCCTGCAGGTTTTAGATGTGTTCCTGATCCAACACACCTGAATCTACGCAAGATCTCACCTCGTGGGCTAAGAATGATCCTGAGAAAGGTCAGGAATCAGCCCAGAACTACACGGGGGACCTGGTTAATGACCTGAAGAGAGCTGGGACCACAGTCTCAAAGATGACCGTCAGTAACACACTATACTGTCATGGATTAGACAGGGTCCCCCTGCTCACACCATCTCATTTCCAGGCCCGTCTGAAGTTTGCCAGTCACCATCTGGATGATCCAGAGGACGCATGGAAGAAGGTCATGTGGTCAGATGAGACCAAAATAGAACTTTTTGGTATCAACTTTTGGGGTGCTTTTCTGCAGAGAGAACAGGACAGCTGCAACTACCTCCTTCCCTCAGTAAAAGCATTTAAGATGGGTCATGGCTGGGTCTTCCAGCATGACAATGACCTCAAACACACAGCCAGGGCTACTAAGGAGTGGCTCTGTAAGAAGCATTTCAAGGTCCTGGAGTGTCCTAGCCAGTCTCCAGACCTGAACCCAATAGAAAATCTCTGGACTGAGCTGAAACTCAATGTTGCCCGGCAACAGTCCTGAAACTGAAGAGGAGTGGGCCAAAATCCCTGCTGCAGTGTGTGCAAACTTGGTCAAGAGCTGCAGCAAACATCTGACCTCTATTATTGCAAATAAAGGTTTCTGTACCAAGTATTAAGTTCTGATTTTCTATTATATCAAATACTTACTTTGTGCAATAAAATGCTAATTATTTAAAAATCATACAATGTGATTTTCTGGATTTTTTTTAGATTCTGTCTCTCACAGTTGAAGTGAAACAACGATAAAAACTACAGACCTCTCCATTCTTTGTAGGTGGGAAAACTTGTTAATGTAAATATCATTAACAACTGATCAGGTATGAGGGTGTTTTCAGGGAATATTGTTAAGTCTTCAGTTTCTATGCCACATGTCAGAACAAGATCTTGAGTTTGATTAAAGTGGTGTGTGGGCTCATTTACATTTTGAGAGAAGCCAAATTAATCAAATAACAGATTAAGTGCAGTGTTGAGGCTGTCATTTTCGGCATCCACATGAATGTGAAAGTCACCCATATAATGATTTTATCTGAAATGAGCACTAAATCTGATTTTTAAAAAAAGAAAAACTTTAAGTAAGGACCAGGTGACCGATAGAGTACAACAAATAAAACAGATTTTTGAAATTTTCAATTAATGTGGACAATCTAAGAGTCAGGCTTTCAAATTAATTAAAACTCTGTCTGGGTGTATGTTTAATTAATAAGCTGGAGGGGAAGATTGCTGCTACTCCTCCTCCTCAGCCTGTGCTTCGAGCATTCTGACAGTTTCCATGTGTTATGGCTCGCAGGAAATGAGGGACGCAACTGCGGAAGCGACCGTGCAAAAATACGTTTTATTGGTACAAATCCAGGGGGTAATCCAACAGACAGGCCTGGGCTTTGGCAGAGGAAACCCGGGGTGGAGCTTGCTTCAAGCACTCTGTCAGCCAGACGACACTTTCACTTTTATTCCCCCGCTCACCGGCAACGGAGTACACATCGGCTCTGCACACACAGAGCAACAAGTCCTCTAGACAAAAAGCGAGCAATAATTAGAAGCAATATTTGGCTACCTGATAGGGGCAACAATCCGGCGAAGACTGAAGATCTAACATGGTTTAAATTTCCATCTGGTGAGCATTTGGGAATAACAGGTTAATGAGTTGATTGCCATCAGGTGTGCAGATCACTGCTAGAGGAGGCTGGAATGATCACCAGGTCTGCCCCGGAAATGACAAAAAACCACCAGAGGAAGCCAGCGCGGAGAGAGCGGGGATCATGACACCATGATCCAAGGGTGTTGATTCAATTAAAACTAACATATTCATCCTGCTGTAATCAGGGTTCTGTAAGGCAAAATAAATTAATATGTTTATCAATTATTAAATCATTTGCTAAAAGAAAAACTTAAAGTTCCACGTAAAGTTGTTATAACAGTGCTTGAGCATTAGTGCATCAGGAGAGGTCATCACTTTCTCTCCTTCAGTGATATATTCTATGAAAGTCTAGGTGTTGCCACCTTGAAAGTGGAAATGTCTTAATGTTGTACAAATTTATGACTGTGATCAGCTGATGGACAAATTGTTTTCGGTAGTGAACATTTTCCCAGTGTCAGCCAATACAAAAGTAATATGGTGCAGATATTTTGTAGTTTCAGAGAGTTGAAAAACAAGCGTCTAACACATTTCCACTTACAATTTATTGGTCGTGTTCTGGGGTTCCTAGTTTCAAAATGCATCCAGTGACAACTTCCACGCATTCAGGGATGCATGAAGGCATCTTATCACTGCCCCTGCAGTGTGTTAACATAATAACGTGCACTGTCTGTGCAGAAAACGTACTGTATAAGCACAGTGTGAACATGCAAGGTTGCTGCTGACAAACAGGACAAATGTCACTTTGAGATCAGGTTGACTTGGCCCCTTTAAAGCTCCCACATAGCTGCTGCTTGGTCCCAAAGCTGTACTTTATAGTTTACTTTTTCATGATTGAAGACAGCTCCAGAATCATGCTCTGAAAGAGAAAAAATAAGAGCAATGTATAGTTATTATTCATGTCCTAATCATGATACTTGTTCTTTTCTGACCTCGTGTAATGATCCAGTCCAGTCATATCTACATGTCTAAGATAGCACTCTATTTTGAATAATCATTTCTTTAAATTGAAAAGAAAAAGTTTACATTTATTGTTAAAATTTCATGCAAATCTCTTCCTTCACTGGAACACCATATGAATGAATAGTATTAATAGTAGTGTTAGTATATAATCATATTATGATTAAAAATTATATTTGCAGATATCTCAAGACTAAATTGTCTTTAATAATGTTAGAATGATATAAATTAATGAGAAAATGTCATTAAATGGAACAAGCTGATGTTCAGCAAATATCTGTTGAACGAGAGCTTTGTTGTGGTTGAAGCTAACATGGTACTTTGTATTTATTTTCTTTGTTTGTAACAGGGCACTTTTAAAAATTATTGTTATTTTTGTTATTTCAGTGACAACAGATATCACATGAAACAGCAAGAAAGTGAGGAACTGGGACTGAGGTGGGCTGTTAAACAGCTTGTAGATGTGTAGCAGCTGTAGGCCAGCTAATGAAATTTCCCAGCTGGATGTTGGGGTATCAAATGAGCCATCGGTTAATAAGCACTGGCTCATCTGATCTGCTGAGACTGCATCTGATATCAGCTTTGCAGCCGGCCTGAACTAAGACTCAGACTAAGACCAGAATCAAAAGATATCTACATATGATATCTACATTTTCACTGATCATAATTCCTGTACATCTTAAACCATCATTCCGGCTAGTTAAAACTGGAGATGCAAAACAATAATAAAGTGTATATTGAGTTGAAGCAAATTTAAGGCAGCGTGAACTTGAGCAGACAACAAACATATCTAGTGTAACTATAGCTCATCAAAACAGCTCATATTTCTGACCACATTCAACCACAATAAGCTGCATATGGTGAAAGGTGAAACCTACCTAAATCTTTCAACAAGGAAGTGTTCATTAAAGTCACATATATGAGACTATAAGCCTTTTTTAATGTGCTCTCTAAGTTATTAATAGAGGAGAAGACATTAGCTTACCATGGACATTCTCCTCCCTCCAGCTGGAGGCGGCGGGGACATCACTGGACTCTCCCCCTGGCTCAGATGCTGGGACGTACTATCTGTCCCACTCTGACTGTCTCCGCTGTCAGATGGACTTGCCAGCTTTCCTTCCGACAGTCCTCGGGACATAAAACTGCACTTTCTGGCTGTGGGATAGTGTTCACTCTCTGGAGAACCACTCACATCACTGAGCTCCTTACATACACTCACTCTGCTGTGCTTCCTCTGTGGGTTCCTCAGGGCTGCTGGTATCTCCATGTGGCCAGCCATCAGCATAGGCTGAGGTCTTGCATAGTGTAGTTTACCAGAATCGTGGGGTCCATTTGAATCATCACTGCTGTATGAAGTCTTTCTATTTTCCAGAGTGTAGTGTTGTTCCATGGCACCCTGTTGCACCTGGGTTTCAGTTTGGCTTGGGCGGTATGTCTGCTGGTTGGAGATGCTGTAGCCTTCCTTCTTCTGAGGAGCTGTTAGAGTCAAATTCAAAGGCTGAGTTTCCCCAAAGGTATCAGGATCAGGCACAACAGAGCAGGTCATCTGTGTGACTTGCATTAATCTCTGAGGTGAGGAATTGGAGAGCACACAGATCTGCTGCACCATGGAGTTCTTCTTGGACCGGCACACGCTGTCGTCGTCCCCATATTTGTATCCATACAAGATTTGTTTGATCTTCTTCACCCCCAGATGGAAAATCTCCAGCAGGTTGAGGAATAAAGAAACTCCAGCAATAACCAGCATGAAAACCATGAAAATATTCTTCTCTGTTGGTCGTGACACAAAACAGTCAATGCTGTTAGGGCAAGGCAACCTTTCACATTTATAAAGAGAAGACAGTCCAATACCATACAGAGCACACTGTCCTATCATGAAAGCCACCTCCACCACAGATCTGGTCAAAATATGGAAAACATATGTACGCAGCAAGGAGCCCCTGAGAGGCGCTTTCCTTACTTTCTTGTGTTCGTCTAATTTCCTGAGTTCTCTCTCGATTCTCTTGTGGTCTTCCTGGAGAGGATCTTTGCCTTCCAGCTCAGCTTTCAGACAGGCTTTCTTCCTGTGCCTCTCTTTCTCAAGGGTCCTCAAACGATACAAGGCATGACCCATGTAGACCAGAGATGGTGAGGACACAAAGATGATTTGCAGGACCCAGTAGCGGATGAGTGAGATGGGAAAAGCTTGGTCATAGCAGACGGTCTTGCAGCCAGGTTGCTCTGTGTTGCAAACAAATTCACTCTGCTCATCATCCCAGACATCCTCAGCCGCAACGCCAAGAACAAGCATCCGGAAAATGAAGAGGATTGTGAGCCAGATCTTTCCGACTATGGTGGAATGAATGTGGACCTCTTCTAAAATACTCCCTAATAAATTCCAATCCCCCATTTTCTGTCATAGTATTATTAGCTGTCAGTGAATAACGGAGAACCTGAGTAGTTTGCAGGGCTTTCTATAAATTTAAATGATGCTGTAAAATGTGCTTTACTTACTTGCTTTCTAGAGTCCTTGTCCTGTGTATTTTAGCATAAGGCCATTAATCAAATAGTAGATTCCAGTGTGGCGACATTTGTCGTCCCTTGGAGACAGACAAGGCGCCGCTCTGCAGTCTAACTGACACTATTTCAGTGCTGGAAAATAACGCTCCAGTTTTAAGCTATTGATCCATCAGGACCATGAGCCTATAATGCCCTGAGGTTCGGGTCATCCTGCCACTTTTATCAGGACACTAAACTGGAAATAGCGCCAACTCAGATGCCGACGCACAGCTGTGGACAGTGTTTTCAAATGTATTAATTATAATGTTCGTGCATCCTTTGTCCCAATCTAGAGCTCTCTGTTCTTGTTTGTGTGGTTTGTTTGTTTTTTCCAGTGAATTGAATTGTGGCAGCATCCAATGACACTTTAGATAATAGCATTCTTCCAGCTTGTACCAGCTGTTTCCCATTTCTCACTGATGGTGCTAGCCAATGAGCTAGTCTTTGCTTCTGAAGTGGAGAACCTCTGCTGGCTGGAACCCTCAACTTCTAGTTCTGCTGTGACACTAAACTGTTGGACTTTAGCTTCCCAGCTGCCAAGTCGGGTTGGTTCAGTTGGTTCTCCGTAATATTCATTCAAGTAGTTTTGAAGAAATGAAGCTTATGAGTAAGTTCAATATGGAAGATTTGCAATTACTCATCTTGTTCCCAGGTGTTCGGCTGCAAGTTGTTGTCACTTCCATTTTCACACACTGGCAAACAGAAAGCTGTCAGAATTGCTGTAGTCAACAATTATCTTTCTGCCCACATTCTTCGAGCCAAGCGGCCTCTCAGTCATCTGCCGTGATGGATTGGGCCTGAGGGTAGAAACACAGAACAAAAAGAAATTAATAATAGGCAGTGATTAACAGTGATTAACAATTAACAAGATGTGAATGAAAACAGTCAGTAGCTGTGGCTCATTAGAGCAGGTACTAATTGGAAGGTTGGCAGTTCACTTCCTGGAATGCTTCAGTCATGCACGCCAAAGCATCCATGGGCATGATGCTGACCACAAGTTGCTCTCCGATGCAACCGTCGGAGTATGAATGTTAGTAAGAAAGAAGTTTGAAATAGTAAAAAAATATTGTGAATGTGTGTGAATGTGCTGTTTAAAGCGCTTTGAGGCCTCAGCTAGAGCTATAGAAGAACTAGTACATTTACCAGTGGCAGACTAGGTGTATAGCAGCGTAACTAAGGCATGGTTCAGGGTCTTAAAGAGGGTGTCTGGGAGCTGGTTCCCCAGAAGAGGGGCCTGAAAGCTGAAGGCTCCGCCTCCCATTCTACTCTTATATATCCTAGCAACCACAAGTAAGCCAGCAGTCTGAGATTGAAGAGCTATAGGTCTTTAAGAAAAGGAAATAATATTGGTTTTTCCATGGAATTATGCACTACTTACCTTTATTTGCAGTGTAATTATTCCACTGTTTCCTATAAAAACATGACTCATTATCTTGTGTACATACTTTTAAGTAATTCTAAATAAATATAGTTACATTGTAATTTAAAATATGTTGAAATTACACTTAATTACAGGGTACTTATACCCTTAGTAGTGGGCCCTAATATAAAGTGTTCCTGTGAAAAAATAAAATGAACGTAACTCACTGAATTTTCAATAAGCTTTCATATGTTTTGATGATTTATTTCTGAGTGATTCTACTGGTAGCATACTTTTGATAGGCTTGCTAACACACTGACAGAATATCTGGCATGGCTCAAGTATTCATAAAGTGGGCCACAAAATGTTAAAATCAAGGCCAGTGCCTCGGGTGCCTTTTCTCACTCGGTAACAGTTCAGCCGGTGTCAGGAACTGGAGGGCACACCCGAACAAATCTGGCATCACCATTGCTTGAAATTCCGGATGGGTGACTCAGATTTCACTGCACAACATCACTCAGCTGGTACACAGATCTCAGCACATTGTGCTCATTTATCAGAAGTAAGAAATTGTGTTTGTAACACGATTAAATCTACAGAACAAACACCCTAAAGTTAACCCATCTGTTTGTTGCAAATGCTTTCATCTGAGTATAAAAAGCTAGTGTCCATCTTTTGGTTTAACAACAATTAGAGTTTGTCATTTTGTTTAATAATGATGGAACATCTAATAATAATGGTGCCTACATATTTCACTAACATAAACAATGCTCAATAAGACGACTTAGGGTGAGTTGGGCTTTTTCTATTTATTTGACAGTAACGGTGACGAGCAGACAGGAATGAGGGGGAGGATACACAGCAAAGGGCTGCAGGTCAGAATCAAACCCGAGCTTATGGAATATGGGTGCTTGCTCACACACTGAGCTAAACTGCTGCCCAACCTGTGGTGAAGCGATGTGCTAAAATAGGAGTGAACATTATAGTGATATGTTCATAATATGACAGTATGTAAGTAAGCTTTCACTGAGTCAAGTGAACACTGATCACAGTGTTAAATCAAATGTATTTTTCTCTCCTGTCATTCCTCTGTAAAACCTGCCTATATATAAATAAATAAATAAATATATATATATATGTTTATATATATGTCATCAGTTGATGGCCTGGCAGCAGGACCTGAACCCATAGTGCACATGTGCGAGTCCCCCTGTTTCCAAAAAGCATAGTTTTCAAACAAATGCTTGACATCTCGATTCTGTAGAAATTAAAATCTGAGATTTCTGAATCGCAACAAGTTTTATATATAACTTCAAGGTACAATTCAGCCAAATATATAACATATATTTCTACGGTAAATATTTAAATTAGGTATTGTTTATTGATTTTCAGAAATGAAATATTTCTACTGTGGATATATAGCATTTTGTACTGAAAGCAGCAGCAAAAACTTCACCATAATGCATTTGTCTCTGAGCCTGCTGGTGGACTGTCTGTGGTCCATGAAGCAGCCTCACAGAGCAAAGTGACCACATTAAGGTTCTTTATGGACTGAGCTGCCTTTTAAAGCTATGGGTAAATACAGGCTGCGGAACAGTTTGTTGGGTTTGGGTGGAGATTATACACCACCAACTGCTCCAGCACCAGGGATGAGGCAAGTCCCCAATCTTCACGGTTGGAAACCTCCAGGCCAGCGTAACTCCTTGATGGGTACTCTGTGAGGAAAGTAGCTCTTCATCAGCAGGTATCACTTAGCTCACAGCTGACGAGTGGGCCACTGCTTCCTCCTGTGCTGTGGGCTGAGGTATTGGGCAGCCTGGCTGCTACCTGCTTACACATCTCATGAAAACTGAGAGGGCTGAGCAAACAACATCTATGCACAGAGAAAATACATTCAGGCACTTCTTTGAGGCAGCGAACACACAAGTGTTCCAGTGCTGAGGCACTCTGGGGTTAAAGTGCAATTTGATAGACTGATGTAGCAGTGATGACTTTGAAATGTTATGATTTCTATTTGGAGCTTTACACACAATACTCAGCCAGTCCTTTAAGGTTTGAGGACTATGTCCACAAATAAGATTTTAAAAACATTTTCACTGGAAGTAATATTCCTATCACCATCATTGCTGCCACGAAGCACATGACAGGGATGAGATGGGAGACAAAAACGTGCAGTGTGCAGGACCTGGGTTGGCTTTGATGCCTCTGTGGCATCAGCTGGAGGCAACACCAGCCTGCATTTGGACCTGCCTGATACTTTACAGTAAACAGATGAGCGATTAAACTCATGTGAAAGAAAATGAATGGATGGATGACTGAAGGTGTCAGACTGCAGTTCTGGCCCACATTAATCCCTGAAATATTATATTACACAAAACCCATAATTCTTTTGTATTTTTACAAAAAGAAACGTTTTCACTGTAGCAGTTGTGGCTCAGCAGTTCGAGTGGGTCTCAGAAGGTGAGCGTTTCGACCCCCGGCTGTTCCTCTCTGTTAACCATGTTAACCATGTGTGTATGATGAGGTGAATAAAACACAGAAAGTACTTAGAAGAGTGCGACACAAGCAACAGCCCATTAAATAAATAAAACTTTATTTTCAGTAAAGAATTATTTTCAATAAGTCATTATATCGTTTTCATTAGCAATAACAAACTACATGCCAAAGGCTCACAGATAAAAGGGTTCATTTCTTTTTATATCACACACTCAGATTTCTAACGTACTGATGTCCTGAACCTGGAGCAGACATGTAAACATAACCCTGAAGAACTTCTTTCACACTCAAACATCCATTAAAACAATATCCAAAACTGCACAGACTCCAGGTGAAAAAGCCGATCACTCAAGGTTTAATGAAAAGGTTTTGCGCCAAATTGTAAACTAAAAGTTTCACTCGATATGAAAATAAAGTGAACCTGAAAGTGTCCTGGTATGAGGTCAGCTGTCCCCAAATCTTTAGAGGAACAAATTCAAGGACCGGTATGAAGTTACAGTATTAGTGAAGGTTCTAAATCAAACGACTGATCGATCCGTCGATAGAAGCTCGACTAAACCTTAAGTCAATACTGCTCTCAGCGAAGGTTAATACGGCTCCAGATGTGGGCAGATGCAGCAGTCTGTGTGGTGATTCCTGAACCGTGTGTGGAAATGTTCATCAGGTGTCCATCTTCTTAAAAAGCTTCATGAGCTGGTAAAACCTGTGAGCAATCTGAGAAGAAACAGTCGATTAATTAATGGTGCGTCCATTAACCACAAACCAAAACGAGAGAAACAAGACCGTCGCGTACCTGGCCTGATGGCTTCTTAAGCTTCTCTGACAGAACAGAGAAAGTCTCACGTGAGGCACCTTTTGTCTTCATGTCCATGAGAATAGCTCTGTCTTCATCCCTGAGGAAGAACATCAAAGATTCGGAGTCAACTTCTTACACAGTAATAATCAAAAGAATCAGCCTGTTTGGACTGAACACATGACTTGTAATGCAGACTGACAGTTTCCTCTTTGACATCAAGGCTGAAATATAAGATGGTACTTGTACCAACCGGTCGGTAGCTGACAGTACTGTCTGGTGTCAGTCTGAGGAAAAAGGTATAAAGACATTGTACAACCAGGTACCCAAATATCCAGCACACCTTTTGTAAATTTGCCTCTGTGCAACAGTGAATTCTTCTTTTTATTTTTATTATTATTATTAAATAGATTTGGGAAAGCATGTCATGATAGGAAATGCAGCCTTTGATTAGACTTCAGGCAGTCACTGCAAAAGAACCTTATCCGAGTATTAAAATCATTATCCTTATATTAAAAAGTCCGTTTCTCCCATCAAAGATTCGTGGACGTGGAGTTTTGATGTCGATGTGTCACTTTCTAAAAACCACATACAGGATTTTGGAAAATTTGGGGGCAGTATTGCCACCACTGTCTGCCAAGAACAACAACACTAATGAAGAAGAAAGTAGCGTAAAATGTGTGTGGAGGCTCTCAGTCAGCGGTCACACTGGAACTGGACTTCTTAAGTTTCTTGATAAGCAAATCAGGGTGAAAGTTTCAGCTCCCCTCCCCCAGTGCACGAATTCCTTCATCCAACTATTCGAGAAAAGAAGGCCATCGCAGCGCTGAGTAAGCATCGACACCAGGGCTGGCACGATACCACTTTATGACCAATACTGATATTTTACGTTTGGATATCTGCTGATACAAATCCAATCTTCTTTGAAAACAATTGTCTTATCCAATTACTCGAGTAATCATTGGAATAATAGATATCTGCATAAGCCAATGCATCACCTTCTCACAAAGGAACAGCGGTCCTCAGGTGAGTGCTGTGTGAGAGGCTGTTGACTTGGTAAATGCATCCAGGCATTTAAAAAATATTGTTTTTAAAAAAGATTCGGATTTGTATCGACAGATATCCAAATGTAAAATATCAGAATTGGTATTGGACATAAAAAGAGGCACCGTGCCATCCCTCCCACCACCCACTGGAACATGAACCTGGGGGTGTTCAGGGCCCTGCAACACCAGGCAGAAAACGTTCCCGCTCAGGCAGATGGGAAACAAAAGAGACACACGCATGCAAAGAAAGCCCTCATACATGAGGTTATCCCAAATATCGGACACAAACTAAGAATAACTGACAGATCAGTCGACTACCAAAATAATCTTTAGTTGCAGTCCTACTTTTGAGTTTCTGAAAATGAGGGACTGTATAAACTTTTCCCTAAAAAGCTAATGGAACATATTTGATAAAGCCCTCACATTACAGACTGTGGTGGCAGACAGAGGCAAAACTACAAAAACTGCTATGGTCCAATGGCTTGAAGACAACAGGAGCAGTACTTGTGGGGAGCTTTTCTAATCCAACTGTGCACTCAAAGCACTTTTTACATCCATTACTGCTGCACACCGATACCCACATGGCTTAGAAACCTTCATTGTCTTGGAGAGTGTTAAGTTGATGTTGGAAGATTGTGTTCATGTTCAGATCTCACAATCAATTGAAAACAATTCAGTGTGTTAATTAACTGGTATTTATTTTTCTATTCAGATATACTTTGGTGAGAGAAAGTGTTTGATGCACTCCAGTACTGACCTGGTCCACGCCATCACCACCTCACCCTTCCGCCTGATGACGTTCTTGGCAGACAAACTGCTGGGGGACAGACGTGCCACAGAAAGCGATTTGGATTCTTCATCAGTGTCCTTGGAAGGAAACACTACCTCCTCGCTACTTTCCTTTTCTTCCTTCCTGATCCTCTTTGCTTTTGATTTCTCCTGGTGCTTCTTTCGTTTCCGGCCTTTGTTACAATCACTCTGCTCTTTTTCTGGTGAGCTGCTCGTGTCCTCTGCTATGGTGAGGCTCTTCTCAGACTCAGAAATAACCACATCATTGCTCTCCGAGTCTGAAAACGATCCTTGGCTCTTTTGATTTGTGAGAGAGCTCTCTGAGCATCGACTGTCACTGGAAGCAGCACATTCAGAGGGAATGACTGTGTTCTGCAACTTGCATAACGGTGTTTTTGAAAGGATTTCTTCAGTTGCGTCGTCTTCTGTGAAATGTGTCTGGCCGGCGCTTTCATTAAGAGTCACTGTATTTTCAGAACTGTTATTCAAACTGTTATCTGAAGGAGAACCTTCAGGCAGATTTTTCAGACTCTCCTTCGAAAAAGTCTCTCTCGAGGTATTTTGCTGATTTGGCATATCTTCTAACTGATCCTTTAATAGTGTTAAGTTCTCAGCTTGAGTGAGACAGATGCAAGATTCAGTGCCAGTTGAACAGGTAGCAGAGCTCTCAGCGAGGTTAGAGAGACTTCGCTCTGAAGCTTCCTGCAACTTGTCTGAAACATCAGCTCCACCATCCTGAGCTGCAGTGTCATGTTCTGTGTGCTGCTCCTCTATTAGTGTTTCACTTAAGCTCTCATCAGCAGTCAGAGTGCCATCTGCTGCTGGGTTTGCCTGCCGAATCTTCACAATGAAATGATCGTTGGACTTCTCCATCACCAGTGCCCGCATGGTCATATCAGGCTTCAACACAAAAGGCGTTTCTGGGGCCAAGCTGCTGCTGGAGCCACAGCTGGAGTTGTCTGTGTCAAGAGTCAAGTGGATGTCGTGCTCCGTGGCATCCTCCCCGTCCAGCAGGGCGTCCTCGCATATGTGGGCTCTGATGACGTTCTCTGGAGTGGATAAGACATGCATGCTCAGGCCGGATGGCTGCAGGAAGCTGAGGTGGCTGTCGGACTTCAGGGGTGATGGGATGGTGAGGGACACGGCCAAGTCTTCAGCTAGAAGTGAATATGACTTCTGTGAGGCCAAGCTGGCCGGCGCTCTATTTTCTGATGGAACTTCTAAAAGGCAATTTTCATCAAGTAAAGCTGGGTTCAGTGTGGCCTGATCTTTCAGGTGGGGGGAGGACATTTTGCGAGGTGAAATGCCAGACCAGGTAGCAATAAGTTTAGAAGGGGTATCAAATTTGGTTGGGGGAAGCAGCTTAGATGGAGATTTTGATGGTGTGCTGATGCTGATAAATCTCTCTCCATCCTTCCTCGGAGTACTGAGGGACCAGGCATTGTTGTCTCCAGTGATGCCACTGCTTTCTAACAAGTCGGATCCTTGCAGAAGACACTTGAAGATTTCTCCCATCTGAGAGTCTCTTACCAGATTGAACGTTAAACTCGAGGCTTGTTGCTCTGTGAGCAGCTCGAAGTCAGTTTTGTCAAGAGAGCCATTCTGAACAACCACCAAAGACGTGCAATTTTTTTCCGGAGTTGAAGGCGGATTTTTAGGAGGGAACTCATCAACAGGTTGTGTATGTGGAGAGTTCAGTGGATGAGACGCAGCAGTCCTGTCATTTTCCGTGTGTGTGATTCTGATATCCTTGCCTCTGCTTCCAAGGCCTGTTTTGTAAGGAACCATGGAACAAGATTTGGTCTGATTCGGGACGGTGGAAGCTGGCTGCGCTTGGTCTGACTCGTGTGATGGCTTCCTTGCAGGAAGCTGTTGGGATACTTTCTCACCTTCACTGGACCTCCTGCCCTCAGACTGAGATCTTGAGGCTTTGCAACGTCCCTTCAGGGTCATATGAATGTCCACAAACAAATAGTCGACTTGAGCATTCACAAAGTCCCACAGTTTTTGCTTCAGATCCACTGCTTGTTGTTCAAAAATTCGTTTCACAATGCCATTATTCGACACTTTGCCAAAAACAGACTCAATTAGTTTCTTCAGCTTGGACTTGAGCTCCGCTGGTTGATCGCATATCTGACCAAAATGAGCACCATCCACAAACTCCAAAAAAGACCTTTGGAAATTGTCCATCATTCCATAGAAGCTCTTTTTGGGAAAGGTTTTATGGAGCTTCATATACTTTTTTCGAATCTCAGTGCGAACCAGTTGGAATGTCTCCATTATTTCCTCTATGGTGCTAAAAGAAGCTTTGCTTGCTGCAGGGCAAACGGTTTTAAAACGACTTTTTGGGCTTTGTGTTGTTAAACCTGCTATTTCCTGCATTTCTTTAGAAGCAACCCGCCTTTCTGAAAGTTTCTTCTTTAAAGCAGACTTAGGACTTGATTTATTTGTGGCTGGCTGTGCTAGCTTTGCCTTCTTTGTTGCAGCAGCAGGTGAAGTTGCAGCCACGTCATCGCTTTCACTTAAAATTTCTCCTTCCTCTAGATCTGTGTCAGAACGACTTGAAGGCAGGTCAGACACCTTATCCACCAAGTTAGGTGCATCTCGTTTTGCAGGAGAACCGGGATATTTGTTCTCTTTGTTTACGTCCAACTTCTTTGAACTGGCATCGACAGCTGTAATGGAAAAATCTACATGGGAAAGAAATAGCAAATAGTAAAAAAAAGAAAAAGAGAACAGTGTCACAGATACATATAACCAAATTGAAAATTTAAAGCCATTCTGATATTGAAGTCCCAGAGGTCATTTAATACCCAGGACAACAAGATAAGATCCACTATAGCTGTTAGGAATGTGTTTGGATAGCTTAACTTACAATCCACTTCTGAAGACTACGAGTTCGTGCTTGAGATAACAGAAAAATCTAGCAACCATAGCCAGCCTAATCTACTCTGCAAGATTTAACATGACATCACTTTTTATGGGTATATTTCACTGTGAATTACAAGTACTGCAAAATAATTTAAAGAACTAGCCAAGCCAAGTTTATTTATATAGCACTTTAAAAACAGTACCACTGACCAAAGTGCTGTACATCCACAGAAGTACGCCAGTAAATTTAAATTTAAAAGCACACCAAAGGTAGGAAATGCATTCATTAAAACATCAGCACATAATATAAGAACATTAAAAAACTATAATCATAATAAATATAATAAATAATCTAATAAAATAACTAATTAGCAGCAGCTCAAACACGGTCAAACGCCAATCGAAAAAGGTGCGTCTTAAGTGCAGATTTAAAAATGCCCAGAGAAGGGGTCTCTTTAATAGTCAGTGGCAGAGAATTCCAAAGTTTAGGAGCTGCCACAGCAAAAGCTCGATCCCCTCTGAGCTTCCTCAGAGTCCTCGGCACATCCAGGTGCAGCTGACTAGCTGATCTGAGAGCTCGAGAAGGAGTATGAGACTGTACTACTGCAAATCTAGCATTTATGAAGCACAAATTTCATGCACATAATTACAGTGATCAAATAATTTAGGCCCAATATTGATTGGCTAGAAGCACCACAGATGAGGACTGACATCCAACCTGCTGTGATCTGCCTCCTGCTCTGACTGTGTCAGAAAATCTGCTGAAAGCACCACTGCAACAGGTAAAGCTAAACAGGCCAAAGATGAAAATGATCTGTGTGCGACGTATAAAAGGTGAAACGAGGTGCTTTTTCCCCCTAAAACACATGGTGCTGAATTTCTGATGCAAATGTGACAGGACAGAAAATGAACACGTCACGACACGAAGACATTAAAAAACAAAGTACCTTTTTGAAGGCACTTTACATGACCAGGTTTGCCATGCACGTGGACAAGACTCCTCTTGATTACCCGCACTGGACTCCTCAAAGGACTGATGGCATCGGGGATTTTCTTCAGACTGCTCAGCGTGCGCATCATGGAGTCCTCATCGTGTAGCACTGGCACAGAGCTCGAGCACCTGAAATTATTTTCCAGCCCGTTTTTAGCACTGAGGTGCTTGCTGGGTGTGACAGTGACGTTACAGTAACTCTCTGGTTGGGGCTTCTCCTGTGTTGTACTGCTAACTTTGGACACTCCGATACAGCCGGTCGAAGAGCTGGGATCCGCCGTGCTGGTACTACTATCCCTGGTGTCTTCATCGGTCTGTGTTAAAACGTAAATGGCCTCCGTTAAACTCAACCCTTCCTGTGGAAGGCACCCCAGGCTGATTGTACTGGACACAGTGTCTGTGTCTTTACAATGCTCCTGCGCTTTACAACCATCTTTCACATGAATGGAATCAGAAGAAACAGGAGAACCATGACGACCATCCTGAGACTTGATAGTGAGGGGACTATGATGGCTTGCAGAATTGGCTTCGTCAGCCGTGGCTTCAGTGGTATTTGTTTTCTGTGCGTGTGATGAATCAGCATGTGTGTCTGAATCCAGAGAGATGCTCGGCTGTACTGTCGTTTCAAGACTCTCTACACTTGAATCAACCACTGTGGATTTTGTAACAGCAGCACAGAAGTCAGTATTATTTTTACAGCAAACCTTTTGTAGGTCATAGCTTGCGCTCTGTTCAGGAATGCTTCCAGACTTGTCAATGGCATCGATGCCATCTGTGGCTTTCACCATCTGACATTCAGCTGCCTTGCTGGTGGAGATTGGCTCAATATTTTGTTGATGATTTTTTGACACATCTGGTTTTACACAACTAGTCTCTGGTGATTTTGCAGCGGGATGTGGAGTCATCTGCTTCTCTGGAGTTGAGATAGTTTGGGCTGAACTGTCAGCTGCAGGAGTTTCACTACCTTCCACATCTGACACCTCAAGTGTTTTCTCACAACTTGAAGCTTTGTGGTTAGTCAAAGATTGCTCTGCAGTCTCTCTCAGCTCCCCCTCTAATTCACTGTTTTCTGTGTCATCAATGATACACATGTCTTCAATGTTAGGCTGCAAATTGTCCTCATCTGATCCATTCTCAACGTCCCTGTCCACTGGTGCGTGGTCTTTCTGGCTCCCTTTGGTGGCTAACACTGGCTTCTTAATCGGTGAAAGGGTTAAATTCAGTGTTTCCATAAAACACAGCTTCCTGTTTGGACTACTTTCCTCAAAAGAGTTTTTCTTGCTCATACTGTCGTCTTCGAGTGATCTTTTAAAGGCCTTGCCAGTCTTTGCCCATCTGTCCGTGTCACAGATAACCATTCTACCTTTACTTGACTCCTTGGTTCTGAGTTTCTCACGTTCTCTGCTCATTTGTGACTGACTGCTCTTCATATGAGTTTTGCTGATGCCTTTATACCGTCTCTCCCCTTTCCATTGATAATCTCTCTGCCTCGACCCTTCCCTCTCTTTGGAAGAATCTCTACGGTATGCAGCATGTTGAACTCCAGATGACTTTTTCCAGTCCTTTGAATTGTAACTTCTGGAAGATCCACCAGTAATCTTGACCTTTTGAAGCTCCTGGCTGAAGTGCCCCTTCGAGTCGAGTGACGTGCCATGTTTAGGGTCTGAGGCAGCCATTTTACCTTTGTTTTGTCTCCTGTCATCTTTGTTATCAGAAGAAGGCGTACTTTGTGAAATCTCTGGTGAGGTTTTAGCTCCATCTGCTCTGTGGTGCCCCTCACATGGGTAACTTTTTCTTTTACATGACCTTGAATCATACCTTTGTCCCATGTCTTTGTCTGCTCTGTGAGACCTGCTTTGCTCATGAGGATCATAGTCACTGTTAGGATCTGAAACACTTTTATGTCTCCGATTTATTGACTGACTTGGAGATTTGTGTTCTCTGCGACTGGATTTGTGTTTATCTGCCTCCGTCTGTTTGTCAGTTACTTCACGGTCGTTTTTTGAACGGCTGTGAGAAGACGCTGTTGAAGCTCTGGGCAAACCATCACTTTCTTTCCTCATGGACTGGTGTCCATCCCTTGGAGGCTGGTTCATTCTGGTAGGTGATTTAGGTAGAGGTGGAGCAGGACTGGGTGCTGCTGCTGCTGGTGGTGGTGGTGGTGGTGGTGGTGAGGGAGGCAGACTGGATACTGGAGGAGGAGCCGGCCTACTTGTAGAGCTGTGACTGGAAGAATTTGGATCCAACACATTTTTTATGTGCGATGGATAATGACGGTGCATCCTCTGAGGCCTGCAGGAACCAGGATTATGACAGCAGATTTAGCACAGACAGAATAGAATAGAATAGCCTTTATTGTGATAAATGGTTACGTTTAAGTGTAGATTTTAACCTTTGACTCAAGGTGTTTTACATTATAATATTTTTATATAGTCCTCCAATTTCAGAGGCCCAGAATTACTTGGACCATTACTGACGAATAAAGCAGACATAACATCTGAAGCTGACTCAAAGCATCGAACATCTCAGAGGAAACCCAGCACCTGGTGAGGTCCTTGAGTTCAGGTAGTTAATAACACCAAAAAGAAACTTACTGCAATTAATAGAACCTTTAAAATTATCTTAAATTTGTCTTAAAACTGTTTTTGAGCCTGTTTTTTTTAAGGACACTAAATAATGCTGTTTTTTAATCCCCTGAATTAAAGCACAACTCCTTCAGTCCCCATATACACAATTGAGTAAATCACTTTTTATAGTTATATACTGGGGTGTAATATTCCTGACATCACCTGCCTGAAAGGATCATGTAGGCAGAAGATAATTTATTTCCCACCAAAATTCCTGTATCCTGCCCAGTATACACCTCAGCCACACAGTGTTCACCGTAATCTTTGAGACAAAGACAGTTTTTGTAGTTTTGCCTCTGTACTAGTGATGGGACTCCATTACATTTTTTTAATCAAGTTAATTATAAAATTTAAAATTTTTAACACGTTAAAATCTTTGTAATTAATTAATCGAACGCGTTAAAGTCCCGGCCCTACACCACCCCGCTGGAACCACGTCACTGAAGATTAGACTTTCAGCTGTAATTCAACCGTTTTGCAAAATTTTATCTCCAACAATTACAGCCATTTTTACACACATTTTTATACACAGCCCCCCATTTTCTGAAGTTCAAAATTAATGAAACAAACTAACAAAATTTAATTCAGTTCAATTCTATTTTATTTATACGGCACCAAATCACAACAATCGTCTCAGGGCACTTTATATTGTAATGTAAAGGCCCTACAACAATTACAGAGAAACATTCTTTCAATAACTGAAATAAAATAAAACTCTGCAGTCAGAGTCTGCCTGAAGTCTAGAACCCATGGACATCACAAAGTGATCTGCTCCACTAGCCTTTTACTGCAGCCACCAGCTTGTTGCTGCTTCTGGGTCTTTTTGCATTCAACACTGTTGTGTTGAGATCAGACGACTGGACTTAGCAAGTGAATATTCCATTTCTTTACCTCGAGAAACTCTCGGTTGCTTCTGCAGAATGTGTTGGGTCTTTACCTGTTTGCCATCTGCTCAGTTCTGCAACATTTGATTAAATGGGAGCCTTCTACATTTCACAATTCACCCTGCTACTTGTATCAGCAGTCACATCATCAATAACCACTAGTGGCCCAGTTGCACTGGCAGCAATACATACCATTACGCTGCCTCCAGCCTGTTAGATAATGTGCTGACTGATCATTCTGGTACAAGAAAACCTTTGTTTCATTTGATGTTTTTAACAGAGCTGTGCTGGCTTCTTTGGATGCTTTCTAAAAGCGTAATCAGACGATTTAAATCGTCTGCATCTCGATTCGTGAACCTGGACACGGCGATACACCTGCCTCCTCCAAAATGTTCTTGCCTTGGTTAGATGTTGTGAAGCTGTTTTTCCTAACCATGGAAATAATTCTGTTATCATATGCTTCAGTTGTCTTCTGTGGTCTTTCAAGCCTTTTTGTGTTGCTGAGCTGATCAGTGCATTAATCTCTGGCCAGTCTTTGCTGTCTTAGAAAGACAGGCTTAGAAAGCCAAACAAACCTAATGTTAGTGCAAGTGAAGGAGGATCGTCTCATCATAAAATCCCATTATCATTACAGTTAAAAGCTATTAAATTCAAATTCAACACTTTGAAGCAACTTCAGATATTGTGTTTGCTTCATTTTCCATGTGCTAACAGGAGCCTCACATGGCCATCAAACTGCTCGTCAGTCAATTACTAAATTAATTTCCAAACCCTGAAAATGAGGGACTGCGTATAAAGGTGGTTATAATTATTGAACAGTTTATGATTTTTTTGCAAAACCCCTTGAATTGAAGCTGAAAATCTGCTCTTTGATCACAGTGAACTAAACTACAGACATCCTGTCTTCGCCCAACAAACCTCCAGCCTGTCACTTCAAAGAGCCAAAACTCCTGGAATTACTGAAGTAACTCAATATGAGACATTTTGTTCAGCTAATGTCTACAACTGACTTCCATGGACATGAATTAGGAAATACGGCCTCAACACAGCCAGTGATTAATGTCACCCCTTGCAACCGATATTTTTATGCTGTCTGCAAACATCACATGAACCTTCAGTGTGACATAAGACGAGGAGAGAAAAAGGTCCAACGTACCGCTGACTCAGCCTGTGAATCTCAGCATCTTTTCGTGCCACCTCCTTTCTGGCTGTTTGGAGAAGCGCACAGATGTTTTTTTTCAGGCAGCAGTTCTCTGATCTCAGACCTGTGTTCTACATTCAGACAGAAAGGACAGAAATGTGAAGGGATCCTTCCTGGTGTTTCAGTATTATCAGACATGAGTTCACATTTTCGAACACCTTTAGGAACCAAACCATTTTCCACTCCCAGAAAAATATCATGAAAACAACAAAAACATGTCATTGAAGATGAGTGTTTCCATACACACTGCTTTAAAAAGATGAAGTTCAACCTAAATACCGGCTGCTCATCCAAACAGTAACAGATGGTTTTAACGGTTCAGGTTAAAACGCTTCCTGTTCTGAAACATCAACGTGATGGAAGCTAAAAATTCTTAAGAGGATTTGATTTTCAAAACAACACATAAACAATAAATGAAAGACGGCCAAGTAAAATATATTTTCAGGGAAGCTTATTAATAATGAAGCAACATCTTAATTGCAGAAAATCAAAGCAAACCTGTAACTCCAGCTGCTCCAGTCTCCTGCGTAACTCCTGAATATGGTTTTGGGCTGCTTGGAATCTGGACTTCAACTGCAGACACACAGAAAAGGAAGGACGGAGTTTTTACATGATGATTGCTGGAAATCCTTTTGCTCCTTTTTACACACATATGCACCTTAGTCAGTGATTTATACAACATGTCTTCATCCACACATTCATACAAACACCCTTTTTTCATTATATGTCGACATCTAAGCAGCCTCTCTGTAACATCTGCACACAGTCGCACTCCGAAGAACATATCAGGAGCAACGCTGGTTCCGTTTCTTCATGGAATCAGAAGCTTGTTATCTGTAGAGGACTTCCTCTTCCTCTTCTTAAACTGGGAAAGTGCTTTCAAACCTTATTTTGCAGTAATGTTTTTTTCACTGTTTATTCTATAAATAAACAACACTTCAGAACAGCAGCCCTAACAATTTCACTGAGGCATTTCAAGCAGATTGTGGAGCAGCGACGGTCTTCTAGAAATGCTTTTGGTGGATTTTAATTGTTTTGTTTGTCCAGGAGAAAATTATCTGTATCAGTGGCTAAGCAAACGTGGAAGCTTCAGAGTAACAGACAGGAAGCACAGGAAGTTCCTCCTGTTGGTCAGAACCTTTTGTATTAGTGGTCATTTTACATGTAGCCACAAAAACAAAACCAAACAAAAAAACAGCACAACCACAGACTTTGAAGGGACCAGCGTGGTTCTGTACAGTCACCAATCAAACCCTGTGAGCAGCCATTCTGTGGGTAACTCTTATTAAAGCAGCTGCTGGTCCTTTAACCTGCTGCTCAGAAAACAGAAGTCATAAAACATTTTCTTTGTTGTTAAGCTAGTTGCTGAGTGACGTGAGTGACGTGTCCACTGCAGCCTCTCTCTGCTTCTCAGGCTGCGTGTTTAAGATCTGAGATTTGGTTTTTTTGTTTTCGGTTGCTGATCAGGTGGATGATGAAGGACCTCCAGCTGTTTCCCGGTAATGGTCCAATGGTGGTGACAGGAAAAGGCAGTGCTGCTTTGGACGCTCCACCTGAGCTCAGCGTCTCGGTAACGACTCCGCCTTTGTGCGCAGACAGACTGCATGTAAAACTGCTGCTGCTGTTGTGTTACTGGAGCCGCAGGAGCTTAATGTTGCAATGCTCTGTATTCACAAGCATTCTCCTGAATACGTTTCTATTGCAGGCCTATATTTAGTTGCCATTCAGGGATTAAAACATAAAAATATATAGTGACGGAGCCCCTTGGGACCCAGTGATCGCTAGTTCTAATGGCCAGTAAACTGGTTATCGCCGCATTGATACATCAGCACATCATTCACACATGTGATAATATCAGGGTTCATATACTTTTTCCAGGATCAAATTCAAGCACTTTCAAGGTTCATTTTTCGAGATTTTCCAGCATATTAACACTGATATATTTTTATACAAATACATACATACATACTCATAATAAGTTCACATTATTTAATCACAGTATAAAGATGGTATTATGCCATAAGTCACTTGTCCAGAGGCAGGAAGCAACGAGGTACAAACACTTTGTTACTGTACTTAAGTCGATTTTTCAGGTTTCTGACTTCATGAGTATTGATTGTTTACTTTTACATTTCTACACAAACATAAGTATTTTCTACGTCATTACTTTAAGTTTCACACCTGAGGGAACATTTTATTTCTGGTCACTGTGTGCTTTCAAACATCAAACAATCTGAGGAGGAACAATAACACAGTAAGGGACAATTGTACTAGCGTATCCATCCCAGGGTTTATCGTATACAGAGAGATGAAAGAGTTCAAACCACATCATTTATGTATCATTTATAGCGCTGTGCTCTGGGGTGAGCTGTGGTTGCAGTACTGAAGAGGAGCGAGCACAAAGGAGCAACATGTTGCAGGTAATTGTAGTGATTCTATATGTTCAGCAAACATCAGCAAACACACAAAATAACAAAATAACTTTAATGCTGCTAAAGTGGATGAAACGCTGCACTGACGGGGCGACACCTGAGCGCTGCACAGTTTAAACAAAACATCCAATTTGTGTGGAGGATTTTTTAATAATCCAGTTATTCGTGTTACTCAAAGAACTGCTGCAGCCCTAAACAAGACTTTCAATTACATTTGATTACACACAATAACTCACATTTGGATTCCAACACCTTTGTCTTTTATAATTAGACAAAACACTGCCAAAGAGTCAAAACAAACAAAAACAGCTGATTCAAGGCTGATTTTCAGTAGGAAAGTCCCATGAGCAAGGCAGCTCACCTCAATGTATGATGCCTCTCTGCTCTGCTGCTCCTCTGTCACGATTTCTTCATACAGATCCATTGACTTTTTCAACTGAGAACCAAAAGAAGGAGGCTCGTCTATAACAAAACAAGAAATCAAAGTTATAAATTCAGCCTCAGAGCTCAATTACTTTGGCAGCAGCAGAGTCCAGTAGGAGGAGTAAAGTGAAACTTTTACCTGCATTGCTGCTAAAATCAGTATCCAGGCCATCGTATATATCCACAGACTCTTCACTGACTTCAGGTTCAAAGGCTGCGGATATTATACACATATGTTAGTACTTATGTCACAAGTCACTATCCATAAAACAGTCTTATGTTGTACAAGTGCTGTACAGCTGTTAGGAAAGCAGATAATAAAACTGAAAAAAAAAAACAGACCAAACAAGTGAAAAGATACAAGAAATAAGTCCCAACAACTGCTGACTGCTGCTGTACTCCTAAGCATGGCTTAAAAGTGGCCAATGAATGAGGCAAATATGATATGAAGTCGTAGACTTCAACCTACCCTGCATTTAGAATTCACAGAGAGCATCTGGAGTCTGGTAAATAACGAAGAAGCCTGCCCATTTAAGGAGTTCACAAACTTTCAGATCTAAAAGTGTGGTGAAGTGATGCTAACAACTACTGTTTCCATTTACAGGCAAGCTGCAGTACTGCAAGCATGCAAAGGACGACACAGACCAACACAGAGCGAAGTTCAGCACTGCAAACTAGAGTGAAGCATTAAATAAAAACATTTAAAAAGCCTGTATGTTTACAACCCAGATAATAACTTGATGAAGAGCACCGACAGTTTCTAGGTCAAATAATAATTTAACATACAGCTTTTCAGGGCTCTTAATGATTAAAGGCATCACTCACCGAAGAACATTCATTTTTTAATGGAACTAATGAGTTTTGTTAATTAAACTGTGCTGTGTGATTAAAAACGTTTGCGTGGTAGTGTAGACTTACGGCCAGAGGCGTGACTGATGTCATCATTCTCCATCTTGTCAAATATCCCTGGGGCTCACTTTCTTAAACAATACCTGATGTCAAAGCCAAAGGGAGAACAGTGGTTCTTATCCAGGGTGAAACAACGGATTAAAGAAATGACTGAACCATCTTAATGTTTGGGACAAAACTGTCCGAGTAACAGGCACTTTTACTCAGTCACTTTTACTGACTTATACCTTATACCAATAATGCTACAGACAAACACAACAGAGAATGTGCGGCTGACATATCTGGACTAAACACGGTAACACTTTTCTGTCTCAAACTGTTCAAAGACACCAAAGAATCGGAGCAGCAGGATATTCTCATAGCCTTCGAGGTAAAACACTATGCCGAATTCATCTTCCAGGGTGGACATTATTACTTTGGTTTCGAGACTTGAGCTACTAGCTTTTCACTGGCGCTTGACTAGGCTGATACAAAAGACAGAATGGAGGGCAAACAAAAATCCCGTTTCACAACTTTTGTGTCATCTCGGACGACAGAACTTTTGTCTAAGATTGCTTTTTTATAACATCTCTGGCTATCGCTTCAAGCAGGCGTGGGGCAATTAAAACCCCGAGCTGCGTGGTTAACTTCAACGAGAAAGGGAAAGTTATTCAGGTAAACATCGAGCCAAATCAATGACTTGTCGTTAACTTGCAGAATATTAGAGTAAGTTGTGATCTAGTCACCTTGCTTACTTGCCTGTGGCTGCTGAGGCCTCCTGTTGTTTACAGCTGTAATGCCGCGCCAAGACTTCATTGCACAGGAAATCACGACATTTTCCCGCGGTCTGTCCCTCTGCTTCTGCGTCTAGGTCTGCTTGCACGCCTCTCGGCTTAAACAACAATCAAACCCTGAGGTAAAACTTCTTCAGCATATTCTCCCACATTGGACCGAGGGAAAAAAAACCTCAAAAAGCGTGAACCGGTACCAGAACTGCCGCTGTGCTCAAACTAAACTTGTTGTTTCACCCCCGGAAAGAGTAAAGAAACCATTAGGTCGACGTCGCTGTCCACCTGCATCATCACCATGCGACGTGACGACAGAAAAGGAAAAGGAGGGGGAGGGAAAGAAATCGAACCGGAAGGAGTCTTGCTTCACTCACATGTGGATGGGATTTTAACGCCAGTGACGAGAACGTGCTTGTGTATTGAGATATTCACGAGCGTGATGAAGGTCCCGCTTTGCTTCAGTAGCAGGGATTATTGCTGACACATCACGCAGGCTGGTGTTCGCTGTAGATCGCCCCTCTACGGAGCGACACATGAGAGGATGGAAAATTTAGAACTGAGTCTGTCATCACTGGGCATTATAGCGAGACATGTTGACAAAAGTCACAGCGAGCTGAGCCAGTTCCTAGCAAAGCAGGTAAGATGTGTTACCTTCTGTGTGTATTAGGATGAAAATGATGCGTTTACTGATGTTTATGCTCATATTGATACTCACCATGCTTTATCCTTCCCTTCACGTGTAAATAATGACGTCATTGCAGCTAGTGATCTGACTAACCCAGCCTTTTGTGGGTCGATATTAAAACGTGTTGCCCACGTGATCTCTCCACAGATATGGGGTCAGCAGGACAGGCAGCGTATTCTGGACTGTTTGGCTCAGCTGCTCCTGGAGAAGGATTATACTCTCCTGATTGCACGGCACCTGCGCCCTGTGATTCTGGACCTGTTGGAGCGCAATGCTGAGAGGGTGAAAGCTGGAGGAAAGATCAATCATGACCTTCACGAGCGCCTATGTGTGGCCCTCAGCAAGCTTCTCAGCATCAGTCCAGATGCACAGGCGTAAGTGATCTTGAGAAAACTACTGGTGCTGACTTTGGGTGTGCTACATTTACTTGGTCTGGCTAATTGGGGTGAAAATATGTTTGATCCATTATTGTGATTAAGTCCCGTGCTCATCAACGTTGCCTTGCAATCCAGTGCAGACCTGGAGACTCTTGACCCTTCTTTGCCTTGTGGCACTCTGGCACATGAGATAAACAAGCATTTCTATAGGTTATATCCTGGTTAATTTTCCGTTCTTCTCCACAAGGTTTGGTGCAAGGTACTTCAACGACGCCCCGCCGGTGTTTCAGAGGCTCTTCTTCACCAGTGAAGAGTCATCAGCAGTGCACTATGGCCCCAGAAGGATGAAGCTGCGTGACCTCATGGGTGCCACCCTACGTTTCCTCCACAGTGATTGTGCCAAGTTCCGAATGCTTTGGGACTGGAGCCCTTGCATGTCCCATCTGCTCACCAGTGATGTCATGGTGCGATGGTATGTACCGTGTTCATTATTAGACCTAGACAGTACATGCATCATTAGATATGAGCATTCGTGTGCTATAGCCTTGAATGTTCAATATGGGAGAAGAAACAGACCAGGATCTGTTTATTTGTAACTCTGTCGTGCTTGAACACCCTTGAGAACATATGACCACACATGTAGGTTCCTCTCTGTGTGGCCGTTCTTTGCAGTTGTACGTTTTCTGTGAGAGAGTGCACACGGGTCTTTTCATTGGCAGGATTGTAAGCCATGAAGATAGGAGGCTTTTTTTAAGAAGAGAGAGGCACCGAAAGAAAAAGGGGCTCACATGAGAAGGCACAGTTGCGTGTAGAGGAATGAAGGAGGAGTTGTACTCAACCAAAAAGCCAAAATCCTTACCAGGTCACCGACTCAGATTTGAATGAAAATTATTTTGAAAGTACCCCTGTGTGTATCACGAACAGCCTCTGAACATTGGGTGCTGTGCCCTGTATTTGACCTCACGAATCATGATTTTCATATTTGTAATATTTCAACAGGCAATATCTCCTGCATTCTTTCTCCTATGTGTTCATTATACACACAAAGGTACTTTCAAAATAATTTTCACTCAAATCTGAGTCTGTGACGGAGGGCTGAGTTCATATGGAAGGAGTGGACATCAGTGAGCTCAGGCTGGTGAAGAAGAGCACTCTCTGCCACAATCAATTCATTAAATTAAAATGAACAAAATCAGGTAATTACGAAGAGCTCTGTGAATCATTAAAGAGAGAATTAGGTCAAATTGTATTACAAAATTGATAAACAACCTTTTAATGAATAAAAATCACTTTAAAAATAGGTTAGGCTGTGTTAGGCTGTGCTAGGCTGTGTTTGGCTGTGCTAGGCTGTGTTAGGCTGTGTTAGGCTGTGTTAGGCTGTGTTAGGCTGTGTTAGGCTGTGTTAGGCTGTGTTAGGCTGTGTTAGGCTGTGTTAGGCTGTGTTAGGCTGTGCTTGGCTGTGCTAGGCTGTGTTTGGCTGTGTTTGGCTGTGTTTGGCTGTGTTTGGCTGACAGTGAAAGACAGCGGAGGCTTGAGCAGAGCAGCAGCAGTCTGCCCGGTCATAGAGGCATGGTTTAGGTTTTTTTCATCTAAATTACTTTTCCATATTAAAAATATAAAACGTAATGCAACTATTGTAAAAATTATTGGAACTTATGACATTTGATTACATTTATAACATTTTGTATTCAACAGAAAGTAGAAAAACATGTTTTTCAGGCTGTAGATGTTTGGTTAGCTTTGACCATAAAGGGGTTTTCAGCCTGAAAAACACATCAAAAACTCGGGTCAAAACCAAATGAAGACAACTCTCTGTGTGCCGTCCTGCCCTCGGTCCAGTGTTCTGAACAGTCATGTCCAGAATTCACCAGTGCTTTGTTTGCATTGCTGACATGAAATGTTAATTGCTAGACTGTTAGCAACAGTTTAACCGAGGGTGTGTTGTTTTTATGTCCCTGTAATGACAGAGCTAATGCTACTATTAATGCCTTTGCTTTGATTTATTTCTTTTTGTCCAGATTTCGTTTTTTGTTTTGCATTTTTTTTTCTCCCTGCAAATGAGATTTGATGTATTTTCTCTTGACAGGTACACTGCCCACTGTTTAGCACTGGTCTCTCACATGACTGATAATCAGAAAACGATCTTCCTGAAGAAGGTGCTGACGGGTGACGAGATCCTACATATGAAAATTAAGTATGTACAAGTTATGGGCGTTTTGTGCTGTTAGGCCACACCTCTTAATGTTGTAATACTAAGAGCATTTTAAGTCCCACTGCCACACATGTATAAAATCAAGCCTCTAACATTCACTCTGCCTTTGCCAACATTTGTTAAAAAGAGATCCAAAGAGGTCACTGCGTTCATACTGATGCAACAAGTTAGTTTATGAAATTTCTTTCCATTTCTACAATCATTTAAAAGTTCTGTTATTACGGAGCAGAAGCCTTTAGGAACCACAAAGCAGCAGAACACGTAAAGAGCAGACGTGCTGAGGCAGCTCATCACATAAGTGCTCTGCTGGGATCCAAACCTTTCTGGGATTAACAGCAGCACAAGAACTGTGAGCTGGAATAGGTTTTCATGGCTGAGCGCGGTAGTGTAACATGTGGTTGGGACTGTACTTTTGTCCATATAGTTTGTATGCACGTGTTAAATGATTGTATATATTTGTCTGCACCTAGCTGTTGTACTTTCCTGCTGTGGCAAGTTTATAAAAAATCTTTATTAGCATGTTTCATTTTACAAAGTTTAGACTCAGGTAATGAAGCAGTCCTTTTATCAGGGAGATGGACTGGTTCTTGTGTAGCACCTTTCTGCTCTACTTGAGCACTCAAAGCACATCATTCGATATATCTTCATTCACACGCACGTTCATACAAGCACTTTTGTTTCTGTGTGTAAGTGCTTGCTCTCTGCCACTCACACACACCTTCACTCTGATGAATGCACGGGGAGCAACTCGGGGTTCGGTGTGTTGCTCAGGGATAGTTTGCAGCCAGGGGTCGAAGCAGTTAGTGGATGACCTGCTCTACCTGCTGAGCCACAGCCACCCCAGGGTCATCACCCCAATGTCATATTACATCAGTAATGCACGACTGCTTATATGGATAAAAAAGTTTTAGTTGCTCTATTTTGTATACGATTGTTACAAACTTTATCACCTCAGTGCACATTTTAATTTAAATTCTTCATAAATAATTGTACAATAACTAAATGGAGGCAGTTACCTTGTAATGTTGTTGCAGTTTTGTTTTGTATTTCTATGGGATGGTAGCATTAATGTGGATTTATTTCATCAGTAATGTTCGTGAGGCATTAATCTGATATTGTGACAGTCTTGATTTCTAAACTACCTGCTTTGACCTTTGACACTACTTTAGGGATCTGGAGGAAACTCAGCAGCTGGAAGTAGAGAAAGCCCTGGTTTTAGCCAATCAGGGCTCTGTGACGTGGTGCCAAGAAAAGGCCAACAAGTTTACCAGAGGCCAGGTGGTGTCAGAGGACTTGTCGCAGAACGTAGTGGCAGTCTGTGGTGTTGTGCTACCCAGGATGGTTCCTAGGCAACCTCAGCAGGTATGCAGTCTTTGTCACATAAATGGGTCTCTGCTTTTTTGCCGCGTCTTTTCCTAATGCTGGTTTCTGCTTGTAGATTGAGCAGAAGGATCTGGTGCTGGTCGACTCAACCTGCCGCAATCTGCGGAGACTGGCGCTGGCCGTGGCATCCCAGAAGCCCATACTGCTCGAGGGCCCTATTGGATGTGGCAAAACTGCCTTGGTAGAATTTATGGCTGCTGTCACTGGACGTGCCAAAGCTACAGAGATCCTCAAGGTGCAGCTTGGGGACCAAACTGACAGCAAGGTGAGAGACCTTCTGCATTACAGGTTGATGCATAGTTGCACTGTTGGCATTGCAGGATTTAGCAGCTTTGGACCTATAGGTGCTAAATGTCACTAGCCACAATTGATGCAGTTTCCACAATATTCTGTTAATGAGTCTCTGTGTGAGTTAGTATGAAGAGTGAACCTTGGTTTGCGTCACAGGTGCTCCTGGGAATGTACCGCTGCACTGATGTACCAGGGAAGTTTGTGTGGCTGCCTGGAACTCTGACACAAGCCGTGTCTTCGGGGCAGTGGATCCTCTTGGAGGACATTGACCATGCTCCTCTAGATGTGGTGAGTTCACACTTCATTAAGCTCTCTGACCTTTCTCTACACTTTTAAGCAAGTCATCACCTTCACACCTACAGCCAGTTTGATCATCAGTTAACCTACGAAACAAGCCTGTGGACTGTGGGCAGAAGCCGGAGTAACACCCATGCAGACCCATGCAGACCCATGCAGACCCATGCAGACCCATGCAGACCCATGCAGACCCATGCAGACCCATGCAGACCCATGCAGACCCATGCAGACACATGCAGACACATGCAGACACATGCGAGCTCCACAGAGTCCCAGTTGGAGTTTGAACCATGAATCTGTGCTGTGAGCCAACAGTTGTTGTTTTTGTAGATATCTCTGCTCCTGCCTTTGATGGAGAATAAAAAGCTGGTGATTCCAGGACGAGAAGATTGCATTGATGTTGCTCCTGGGTTTCAGTTCTTTGCAACCAGAAGGTCAGACTGTGTCCTGCAGTTTCTGTTTATTACTCTTGTCCAGTGTGTGTGAATGAATTTAAGTGTGTAACATATTTGGCACACAAGCTGTGTTTTGTGGGTTGCAGGATGTATTACAGTGGTGGCAGCTGGCACAAACCACAGAACTCCCACGCAGCACTGTTGGACAAGTACTGGTGTAAGCTGCAAATGAGCAACATGACACGAGAAGAGCTGAAGAAGGTGACTGGGAGAGTTTTCATTTTTAACCTCAATCTGTTTTTAATATTAGAGCTTCGAGGCCATTCTGGAGATGATCTCCTTTCATGTCGTGGACTCGGCACAGGAATTCACAGCAGTGTCATTTGGACCAGGACTTGTTTTCTTAAACTGCTGACTTAAAACTTGAGTGTTAGTTTGGTTTCAGCTTAAAAAGTCTCAGACTATAACGCAGGCCAGAACACAGACCAAAGGTCCGGTGCATGTAGGTGATCTAAAACCAGAAGGTGGTTTTAGTGTTTTAATGGGAGTCATTAAATCTTTATTTAACCAGTAAATGACCAGTAAGAATTTCTTTCACAGGTGTCCTGAGCTAAGATACAGATGGTATGATTACGTTTTTTTAATATGTTGACAAAGACTATTGATCCTCTTTGTGCCATAGAGAGTACACAGGCACCAAGCCAACCGAGGCTCAGCCACTGGGTTTTAATCTGAAGCCTCGGTGCTCGTTTGTGTTGCAGAAGTTACAGTGTGTGGATGAGAGGGTGAGAGGGTGAAAGGGTGAGAGGGTGGGTGCTAGCTAATGCTCGCAACACTGATGGGCGAGCGAGCGAGCTGCATTCTTAGACAGTACAGCTCCAACGCAGAGAAACACACACTGATTGTAGGTGCTTAGCATTAGGCTAACAAAACCTTTTGCTAGATACAGTGTGACTTAGATTTGCACAGGATGCAGTAATAAATTACAAGGGAATACTTTGATTATCACAGCTCTCCAACAATGCAGCTGAGGCAGCTCAGGACAGTATTTAGATATTTGGATATATTCATTCTTTTCTTTGTCCTTTCTAAACCTACTTTAAGAAGTTTGTAGTGCAGTAGAATCAGAAGGGTCACATGACCGATGCTACTCTGATTACACAAACATGTAGAAGTCCGTGAATAATGGGGATTGGTTTCTAAATAACTGGAGATGAATAACTAGAGATTTTATCATCCTACATAATACTTTCCATTAACCACTAACTATAGGTTTCTCTTTACAATATTTTCTTTAACATTTTAACACATTTTTGAGGTCAACTTGGAAGAAAAGCAGATTCGAAATGTAAAAGTGAGATCAGAGGTTAAATGTGACATATTTGGATGCAAACATATAACAGTATTATTTCCTAAATGTTGACAGTATAATTTTAAGCACATGGAAGTTTGACCTTTTTTGCTCCAAAGTGATGTGATCTTTATCACTTAGACCCTCAGATTAACCTGTTAACCTTAAAGGAGAGGTAAGGGGGCAAATGTGACACATGTTAAATCTTTATACGGTACGTTCTCTATGTCAGCAAATCATAGTTTTTAAGATCTAAAGTTTTTTTGACCAATAAATCACTAAGTTGACCTGAAAGATGGATGCAAGCTAATATAATAAAGATGGATAGATGTATATATTTTTAAATTTGCTTTGTTTTGGGGAAAAACATCATATTTAG